>JAHHFK020004613.1:0-290174 GCA_024533555.2 Aedes koreicus | reverse complement strand
TAAAAATGGCACTCACATATATACTCATCAAAATTAAACTGATTATCGGATTTTATTGAAATTTTCAGGGAATGAAGAACTACTAATGAGTTTTGATTTACAACATTTATTTTATTCAATTTCGTCTCCCATCCCGAATGCCCGCCCCTTCCTTTTCACTCCACCCATCAAATTTTGTACAACCGATTTTCCCAGTGTTTTTGTTGTTTTTACCCAAATTTTCTTCAATTCTAGCTCTGTTTTTATAGTTTTGGGATGTTTGCGAAGTTCCGTTTTCATAATTGCCCAGAGTGTTTCAATTGGACGAAGTTCCGGTGAATTTGGTGGGTTCATATCCTTTGGCACAAAATTGACTCCGTTGGCTCGGTACCACTCCAATACGTTTCGAGCGTAGTGGCAGGATGCTAGATCAGGCCAAAACAGAGTTGATCCTTTGTGCTTCTTAATGAATGACAAGAGACGCTTCTTAAGGCACTCTTCCGTGTAAATCGCACCGTTTATTGTTCCGGAAGTGATGAAGGGAGCACTTATTTCACCACATCCGCAAATCGCCTGCCAGATTAGAAACTTCTTTGCAAATTTCGATAGTTTCTTCTTTCGAACATCCTCCGGAACATCGAACTTCGACTTGGCAACGACATATTCTTGCCCAGGAAGTTGACGGAAGTCGGCCTTGACGTATGTTTCGTCATCCATCACGATGCAACAGGATTTGGTGAGCAGCTTCGTGTAAAGTTTCCGGGCGCGGGTTTTCGCAGTGATGTTTTGTTTTTCATTCCGGTTTGGGGCTTTTTGCACTTTGTAAACATGTAACCCACCACGCTTCATGGTTTTCTGCACAAAACCGACTGACACCTTAGACTTTTTAGCGACATCTCGAATTGACATGTTTGGACGGTTCTTGAATTGTTGTACGACTTTCCTGGCCATTTTACTGTCCATTGGACCACTTTTACGACCACTCCCTTCCTTCCTTTGGACACTCAGACGCTCCTTGAAGGTTCTTATTACACGAGACACAGTTGTATTTGCAATTCCAAGCCTTTTAGCAATCCACCGGTGGGACGCCCCTGGATTTTGATTGTGAGTGCACAAAATTTTCTCACGGACAATTTCTTGTTTCGACGACATGACTGGAACTACTGAATGTATAACTATGAAACTTGGCAGATGTAAATAATACACTATGGATAAAATCTACTCAAATTTCTAGGTTTTTTACTCATACGATTCAAAAGTTACAGAAGATTTTCTGTGTGCCATTTTTATCGAATACACCCTTTAGAGCAACCGAAACCTTTTAACCTTGTGCGTTGCTAAATGTAATATCATTACGTTTTGTAGAAAACTTCAGCCAATCAACTTTCGCCATAGTTTGCCTGGTCAATCCCTTGAACGCGTCTGCAAAGTCAAATATTTGGGCGTAATACTGGATAGCGGACTTACGTTTCGGATGCATTACGAGGATGTAATTTCTAGGGCGAACAAGCACCTGGGGTTCATCTTCAAAATCGCCGACGGATTTCGAGACCCGATGCGCATGAAATCTCTGTACTGCGCACTAGTACGTTCGATCCTGGAATCCGCTGTTGTTGTCTGGTGCCCGTATAGCAGTATTTGGATCGACCGCATAGAGGCAGTTCAAAAAAGATTCGTTCGTCGGGCCTTGGGGCGTCTTCCCTGGCGTGACGCGGTAAACTTACCACCTTGTGAGCACCGTTGCATGTTGCTGGGAATCGAAGCATTGGATAAAAGGCGTTTTTATGCTCAAATATCTTTTGTGACAAAGCTGCTGACTAATGAAATCGATTCTCCTGCCATTATCTCCGATCTCAGCCTGTATGCTCCAGTAAAGCATCTCAGAATACGTAAATTTCTTCATCTTGAGTCTAGAAATAGTCGCTATGGACAACACGATCCGGTAAGGTTTATGTCGTTCAACGAGCCTGCCAGCGCATTTCTGCATCACCAAAGAAACATGTTACGTAGAGTTTAAGTTTTATGTTGTTTTAGTTAATTTATTCATTAAGACCCCAATTGGTCAGATGGATGTTTACAAATATACAAATACAAATACAAAACCCTATTCAAGTTTTCCTTTGGAATAAGTTTCTTTTTATTTAGCTAGCTTATTATCTCTGACATGGCCTGTTTAGATATTCTTAATAAGATTTGTGTTGATTTTTAAATTATGCCCGATTGTGTTTGATCGCGCACGGGCAGAATATTTCCTACGTTGTGTTTTAAAGTAAAATAAAAGACCACGATTAGAGGGCCGTCCTCCATGGCGGAGGCCTAGAAACACGTGTTTTATTGTTTACAATTTAAGTACACTACAGAAACGTGAAAAATGGACGTTTGCACAAACAGTGCTGTTCACGCTTTTAAATCTTTCAAAAAAGGATGTGTTCGACCGCCTACATCGAACTTTGAACAATTTTGACATTACTAGGCACCAGTCTACTTTGACCATCACAATCATTGCAGTGTAGAGAATGCAGCCAAAACGGAAGGTACGCAGCCCACTAAGGATTGAATCGAATATAAGCTATCCACATACATTTGCGTTGTACGCATGTATTTGTGATGGTTTTTTATGCTCTGAACACTGCATGCTGTGCGTTTGACTGTCAGCTTTCTTTTCTTTACTTGTTTGTGCGGTTCAAATTCTGCGTTTTCAAAATATCGCGTATTGAAAAGGAAGTGAAAATTAAGGTTCTGGACACATGGCTAAGTGAGAAGGGTATTACTATGCGAAAATTGGCGAAGCGGTTTGGAATTCATCATGCGAGTGTTGAAACCATCATTAATAAGATTGGGGAACACTAATCTTTGGATGAGCTACCAGGAAGAGGCAGAAAACCCGGTTCTTCCAACCCGAAACTGGAGCAGAAAGTGGTATCTCTAATCATGAAGAACAAATCAATGTCAATACGTGATTTGGCCAAAAAAGCAGGAACGAGTGTCGGAATGATCCAGCGTATCAAGAGGCGAAAGAAAAGAAACGCATCTATCTCCAGCGAGAGGATTAGAAACTTGATCGTCGCGTTGTTGACTACGCATTTTGTATCGGTCGTCTGTAATAAAATAAAAAAAAAATGTAACGGTAGACAAAATAAACGTGAAGATGTACTGTGTTTTTTTTATGTTACCGAAAGCCTATAGGTGATAGAGTGGCCTTTCAGGGCATAATTGCAGGGCGCCTTTCAGGGCGAACTCTCAGTAAAGTGGTAGTGCCTTCCAGGGCAGGGTTAGTAGCATTTCAGAGCACAAAGCGTGTGAGAACCAGCAAAGTTCTGTTGGAGCTAATTTTGGGCCCCAACAGGATGGATTCACTTTATGGAGACGGAATACTAGGTCATGCAGGTAAAGTTTTAGCCATGAAGGCTTCTACCTAGCGCACATAACGTCTGGTTTCTGAAACATCGTGATGAAAAATTCCAATTTACTGATTAACATAAATTCTAGCATAATATGGTTTCTATTTTGTTCCTGAGCCACCCCTCCCCCATTCAACAGGTATGAGAACGAGCGGAGAGTTCCATATGGATCAGAGAAGCCTTCTTTCCTCTAGGTAAGTACCAAGATCGATGAAGTCCCCAGCCTGCTTTGCTCGATGGAGTGTAGAGAATCTCCGCCAACAACAATTCCGCTACCTACTATCATCCCGTAATGCAGAGATCAGAGTCGGGTTTAAACCCGATGAAGGAACACGAACGTATGGGACGATATGCATAATAAAGGTTCCTATTTCATTTTCCATCAGCCGGGGTTATGGAGAGCGGTGTTTACTGACGATAAATAAACGCTAGACATGACTTTGCCCTTGCTTGCTTACTGGCCTCAACCACACAGCGTTGGAACTGACGAGTTAATTCGATTTTTTTTTTTGTAGTGAAGCCCTACTATTTTCGCTCGGTGCTGGTGAAGTCCTAGGCGCGGAGTCCCTCAAAAGCTTGCCGTTGAAAGAGAGAGAAAAAAAATGCAACTGAGATCATAAAGCACCGCGAATAACTTCATAGCTTCGTCATGTACCGAACCGAGAGCAGTGCACGAAGAAAAACAACGCCTCGTCAGGCAGGATTCTTGCTGTCTCTGCGTATGTCGACCTATAATAACGAATGCAGTAAGAAGGGTGCTACCTTCGTTCGGCGCTTTCGTTGTTGCTAGGAATTTAAAATAATCTACATCTTCGGTAGCTTTATGCTTCTGCGATACAACGAACAAGACGGAAATTTTCCGCGATGCAATCTTCCTAGTAGTTCTGCCGAGATTGGCTGCCAGCGCTGGGGAAATGAGTTTTCCTGTTGTTATGGGAATAGTGCTTTGCTGGCATTATTCAATTTATGACCTAGTGTACAGAAGCAGCAAGTTCTTAATCAGTTGAAAGTTAATGGATTCAATGACGAGAATGAACGTGACTGTTCTGCAGGAGTACAGTTTTGTTTTGGTAATGGCAGTTTGCTCTCTACGCCAACATGCAGATTTAAAGATCATGAAGGTTTATCATTTGAATAATTACAAATTGAATTAGCATGTTGCTATGCAAATCCAACAAACAGTGGCAAATTCTGCATTAGTTTATGTATGGTAAGTTTAACAATGCGCGGTGAACAAATTCTGGTAGTTCTGATACTTAATAACTACGAAGTGCGGTTCCATTAAAACAAAATTTGATGCAAATGTATATTTTTATCGGAAAATAGATAAACTCGAAAAATTGCTTTAGCTCTGAAATGGGTGAATTTAGGGAAAATTTTATGTTTGATTCTAAAAGCTTTAAGACTGAATAATAATATGCGTACAGTTTTACAGTGGGGACCGCTGATGAACTAAACTGTTTTTATAATACAAATAGGACAACATATGTTATCTCATGGCCCAGAAAAATGGGATTACTGTAATCTGGTTCAAAACTGACACCGCACAAGCGATTTGAACTTATAAAGCATACAATTGCTACAGTCTATAGTGTTCCGAAATATTTAAATACACTTTCCTTCTCAAATAAAAAAGATCATACTGTGATTTTTTATTATTTTATTCTAAAAAAAAGTAAATAACAATGTTTTCCTTCCATCTTCATTTCAATTTGCTTGCTTGATTTTTCTTAGGGTAGGCGAGTTCTCTAACCTTTAACACTACTCATAAGATTGTGCACAGTGCTTTCTCCAACCATTTTCACTACTTTTGACTAATCTGTCTTAAATTGTTCATCACTATCCGGTGGTTTCATGTCTTTTCTCAGCTTCGCCTTCGTCAAAGCCCAGAAAGCTTGAATAGGGTGAATCTCTGGGCAGCGGATTCATCTCCTTTGGTACAAATACGACAGTGTTCCTCTTGTACCACTCTCCACTCTAGTGCATATTTAGAGTAATGGCAGGAAGCAAAATCAGGCCAAAAGATTGTAGGCTTGTTATGCTGTTCGATCAAGGGTAGCAACCTTTTTGCAGACACTCCTTTACGTAGATTTGACCATTCATGGTAGACCATTTCGTAATGAATGGACGAGATATTTTTTTCCACATCCGCATATGGCCTTTCACACCATTACCTTCTTGCCGAATTTTTCGTTGTAAATGGCTTTGACTGATCCAGGAACATCCTTTCCCTTCGGCGAGGTATTAAACTGTGGTCCCGGCAGAGTTTTATAATCGAGTTTTATGTCGGTTTTATCGTTCATGACCACACAGCCCGATTTTTTGCTCAGCAGGTTGTCGTACAGCTTTCAAGCCCTCGCACACTGTTGCCAAAGGCCCAAACAACAGCGAAAAAATTATACCCCCCAAACCCCCACGTGTTTTTGCTATAGTTTCTTCAGCAAAGTTTTTTCATGAATTATTTTCCATCTTATGAAGTTAAAAATTTGGTGATTAATCACCCTCTTAGTGAGAAAAAAAATTTGGGTTTCTTATTTTTGCATATAAAAATAAACTTAATTCGGCAAACTTATAGGTAATTTAATACAAAACAACTTTGCTGAAGGTTCATTCGCCTATCTGTTGGTTTAAATGTAAATATGGAGAGTTTCTATTGAACATCCCTTAAATTCAATTTTTTTTTTTTTTTTTTAATATAACATCTCGTGGCGACTTTCTGTGATCGTAGTGGGCTGTGCTCAAAGTGAGACGCAGAATGTTTTCTGCTGTCATTTTTGAACCGTTTTATTTTTCATGTGGAATAATGTTTTAACAAGTGAAAATTGTGTTTTGTTCAACTCCTTCAACTCAGTTTTGTGTTTAGCCGACGTTCAGTAGCAGATAGCTAGAGGTAATGGGTGCTGCTCGTTGCTAGCTGCCAATTTGGACTTTTCGAATTCTATAACAGTCTCTATCTAGATATGTATTCTATATGTTTTATACACACAGTTTCTGTCCCCTGCAGAAGAAAATTTGGAGGAAGGGACTTACCTCTGCGCTGGACGGCGGGAGAACGCAAGTTCCCTTCCACATGGTAGGAGAAATAATTGATTGTTTTTTGTTTTAACGGCCAACCGCCGAACGGTGGGTTTCAATTAGATATAGGTGTGTGGGGTGTGACAGGAACCAGAAGAACAGGGGGCAAAAGACAACAGTCCAACCCCCTTCCTTGCTTTGTTGAGTTTGGAGAGCAAACGATGTCGAAGTTATAAGACATTTTTACTTTTCAAAATCTCAAAAAAAAAAAAAAATTGTTTTTTTTTCAGGAAGAATACCTTAGAACATTTTCCCAAATTTTCATAGAGGTTTGAGCAGTAGAAAGAGAGTTACAGCGCTCCTAGAAACGCGCCTCGTCCCAGCCCCAAACCGGAGCGGCCGGACTTAAAACGCGAATATCTCGAAATGGTATTTTTTGCAAAATGGCATTGCAAATGCATGGATTGGCAAAAAACTACTGAGCCGATTTTCTTCATTTTTTTTTTAAAATGTTCGTAATGAATTTTGTGTGTGCTTGAACGATCCATTTGTCATGCACAAATTTTTATTTCACCGAAATGAATTTTTTAGTTAAACCTCTAGCGACTGAAAAATTCAATTTTTGCATAAAACGTTCCCGTGTACACAAAAAAAAAAAAAAACAAATTTTAAATACGATCGTTCAGATACACGGAATTACTCTAAACAAATGATTTTTTTTTTATTTTCATGGTTTCAGTTGACCTGTTCCACCTGGGGAGTTATCACCGCAAGACTTTTCCAAAAAAAAAGACGTTTAAGGGAAACAGCCACCCCTTAAAAACTATTTAACAATGTTTCACAATTTTTTGCATAAACATTGTCTACACACCAAATCCTAATTTTGATATTCAGTAAAAAAAATTACGGTTTTGATCAGTAAAATAGAATTTCTACTGAATGATCTGTAAAATTTCTTCAATTTATAGATATCCGTCAAAGAACTACAAGTTTTCAGCAATTCGTATGAAAATATTACTGAACATTTGTATTTATTTTACAGATGTACTTTGTAAACTAATGAACTGTCATTGAAAATCCGCTGTTCAGTAAATGCTTTACCGATTTTCAGTAAAACCATAATAAATACTGACGCAAAATGTGAAAATCACTGGAATTCAGTAATCTTTACTGAACGCGAGAGTGTAAATCACACCTGTCAAACCTCTGCCATTTTCGCGTGCTAAAGCGGTGGCAGCTGATCAAAATAATATTTTCTTTGATTCTTTCCATTGATTTTCTGAACGAGTTAAAGGCACCAGACTTATTTGCAAGTGTTAAAACGTAGGCAACAACAGATGTTTCGTAAAATCGTTAGCTGTGAATGTTCCTCAGCCAACTCCTAAATGCATCGGAAGCCATGACGTCGTACGCTGTATTGATGGTGTCAACAAAACTGTCCGCGTCGATGAGCTATTCATGTATAATCCCCACAATCAATCCTGAGACCAGATCTCTTCAGGCGCTTGAGAATACAGCTCATCTTTCACAGGATTATTTTATGAGAAAAATGATTATTTAAAAAATAACCAACCCGGTATATGCGTTTAACTTAAGAGCAGGAAAGAAAAAAAAATTAAACTGATATTTTTGTAAATTTTACCGAAATTCGGTATTGATTGATGATGTTTGCAGTAATTTTTGGTAGTTATCGTGCTTCTCGTTTCACAGTTTTTTGCTGTAAATTTGACCGAACTTCCGTGTCGCTTACTGAATTTTACAGTAATTTTCGACAGTTGAGGATTCATGACTAATTTGACGATCGTTCAGTAAAAATACTTTTACTTTTTGAACTGCAAAAAAAAATTACTGAACGGCTTGTAGAAACGCAAAAACCGGCGCGATTAAAAAACGCATCGCGTTGGTTTGTGCGCTCTCATAAACCGCCGTATAATCTCACATCGAAAATTGCTTGGCAAAAAAGCGCTACGGTTTAGTATATTATAAAATTTTTAGAATCATCCGACGAGCAATGCTCTATCCGTGGTAACCAGTGTCGTACTGGGTGTATGTTGAGAGCTTTCTTGTGATCGTAGCCGCCGGCTCGGGTGTTTTCCAAAAATCGAGACACGGTGTGTAAAGCAAAACACGGTAGTGTACACTCGTGTCGCGTCCATTGCGTTGCGGGTTCATCTATATGCACGAAACTGAAGTGGTAAATTATTTGCGTTTGCAGTCAAGTTCGGCTCTCGTGCAGACCGGTTTGGTGTTTTCACCAAGGCTGCCGTACACTGAAGGAACTTTCAACACTTTCTCTTCATATCTTTCATTCTAGCAAACACGACTGTCTACTAGCTTGGGACACGGACATATTGAAGAAAAAAAATCCCGCTCCCTTCCGATTTATGGGAGCCTTTAGAATCCTATAATAACTGTGCAAAATTTCAGCTCGATCGGTGAAACTATATTTTAGCGCTCGTGGTTTTAATTGATAGGGTTTTCTATGGGGAAACATACTTTTTCAAAGAAAAATCTGGTGAGCAGCCCCGTTGTCCTCTAAAAATAATTCAATCCAAGCAATCTGTGGAAAATTTTCCAAGAAAACTTTTCTTCCAAGACCGGAAAGCGATTCGACGCTTGTGGGAAAAGTTATTTAGCAAATACTGATTACTATCCAAACGAACGGCTCATTGGACTGTTTTTTCTAACAACACTGCCGCCTGCAGCATGACCTGCAGCATGTTGCTGTTTTCTCAAAGCAACCACGTGGTGTAGGGAATTCACTCAGCATGGAGGAAACATACTGAGTGAACGCCCACGTGGTTGCTTTACGAAAACAGCCACATGCTGCAGGTCATGCTGCAGGCGGCAGTGTTGTTAGAAAAAACAGTCCAATGAGCCGTTCGTGTGGATAGTAATCAGTATTTGCTAAATAACTTTTCCCACAAGCGTCGAATCGCTTTCCGGTCTTGGAAGCAAAGTTTTCTTGGAAAATTTCCCACAGATTGGTTGGATTGAATTATTTTTAGAGGGCAACGGGACTGTTCACCAGATTTTTCTTTGAAAAAGTATGTTTCCCCATAGAAAATCCTATGGAAAATTAAAACCGCGAGCGCTAAAATATAGTTTCACCGATCGAGCTGAAATTTTGCGCAGTTATTATAGGATTCCAAAGGCTCCCATAAATCGAAAGGGAACTGGATTTTAAATTTTGTCCCAGGCTACTGTCGATGAGCGAAACATCTCCTTCTACATCATAATCGTTACCCCACGTTCGGAAAATACAAATATAACAATTAGAGTATGCTTGATTTACTGATTAATTAAAATACAATTTATTTTGTTTTTTCGACGAATTCGAGAGTTCTAGGCCTGGTAGAAAAATTTATGTTCTATCATCTGCTTCTAGTTAGAACACATTTTTGTTTTTGCCTAACGTAATAGAAGCCTTTTTAGATGCTTCCACTGGTCAAGAGATGACAAACACCACTTGCTAAGGGTAGCATACTTAGCTGGTAGTGCAGCCTGGGCATTGTTGTCCTTCTGACTACAGCTAGATTGAGGAGGTGCGTGTCGTGTCGAGTTTCCATAAGAAAAAAAAAATACTGTAAATAGGCTATATGTTCCCATATTAACATTCATATAATGGCAAGCAATTCATTCTACTCATAATCAAAGGATCAATGCACAGTGCTAGGATATCCGAAACTCTCTGGAATTGAGGTCTTAAGAACGACAAGCCCAATCAGAGATCCCAAGTAACAATTTTAGTTTTATTTCAGCCGTATAGCACTCCTCCCAGCTTTCTTGATAAAACTTCATTCTTAAAACTACATTTATCTATCAACTACATCAATCTATGCTTCTTTAAAGCTGAAATTTGTTCAAAGTGGGCCATGCCCACTCTATAGACGGTTGTGAAAACAAGTTGATAAAACTTTTATAAGACCATAAAGATTTTGAAAATGTTCTAGTGAAAGATGTTATGACCACTTGAGAACCTTCATAAAACCTATTGGCTGCCATGAAAACCAGCTTGTGGCCAAATGGCCACAGCTGTCAAACTTCACCGTGCTATCGAGGTTGGTTTTTGTTGTTTTGTTTTGTTCGATTCTCAGCTCTTCTGATTCATTTAGCAGTAAAGAAAAAGGTATAGAATTGCGGGAAATTTTGTTTGTTAGCAGAATTGATAAAACAAATTGTGTTTTCTACAGCGTATTATGCGTCAAATTACATGCGCATTTATTTTTATGGTGAATATTGGCACGATAAGAGCGGGAAATTAAAGCACCTCGGAAATTATGTGAATCAACAACAACATAAACAAATATACTTAAAAAAATAATCATGAATTTCCTGGAAATTGACGGAATTGGATAAGGTTATTATTATTATTATTTTATTTTCGTCAACAGATAAAAATGTTCATCCCAATGACCCTTTAAAAAATTAAATTACATACGAAACTTAAGAAAACTTAACAAAAACATATTCGGAAACAACGCTTATTAACCTCACGGGATACATTAAAATCAAACACATTATAGCAGCTGTTGAAAACGCGGCACATGCTTTGCACAGGTTCGTGTTTTCCGTAGTTGGTCCTTGAGTGCCGGAACACGAAGAACTGTTGTAAACGGAGATTTCGTCGTCGAGTGTTGATGGTCAAGAGATCCAGTAGAGCGGAACAATCAACATTTCCTTGAAGCAGATCACCAATGAAACACGCTTTGGCTACCATACGCCTACCTTCCAACAGTTCCAGGTTGATGAGCTTGCACCGACTTTCATAACTTGGCAATCTGCGAGGGTCTTGCCAGCGAAGATGTCGCAAAGCAAAGCGTATAAACCTTCGCTGAACAGCTTCGATCCTCTGGACTTCGTTTTGGTAGAAAGGGTACCAAACGATGGCACAGTATTCCAAGAAAGGGCGAACCAAAGAGCAGTATAATGCCTTCAGACAGTAAACGTCCTTGAAGTTTTTTGCGAAGCGGAACATAAATCCTAGCTGGAGTCGAGCATTACTCCTAGATCCTTGACCGTTGTTTCTCGTTTCAAGCGCGTACCTCGAAGGATGTAGTCGTGAAGAATGCCGAAATTAGTCTCCGATCTACAGTTTATTTGCATATCATTGAAAATTGGACGCATTTATTTTTCACATTTCAATTATTTCTTAAATTTCAATATGGCGATTGGAAAAAATCATAGTTATGCCATAAAGCCAATTTTTCTTCGCAATGACTGTTGTTCAATTATTTGGTCTTATGATGACTTCCTACAATGCAAATTTGTCGTTTAATGCATTTATTGGAGGCAAAATGGTTTTAAAATGCTTTTTCAACTGACCATAATAAGATAAAATCAATGAGTCCTAAAACGGCATTTCAATACAGCATTTTACGAGTTCATAAAGTCGAAATAAAACCTTTGATAGGAGTAAAAAGAATTAGAGAAACAAGGTTTTAAGATTGTTGTAAACAAGCTGTGTAGGTTCTCATAAACTTGACTAAAATATGAAACCTATTGGCACCTCTTGGTGCCATAATAAAACCAAATAGATTTCAAGTGGCTTTCATAAAACTTTAATAAAACTTAATAAAGCAGGATGGTGTTAGCAATGTTACTTGGGATTTGTACATCGTTGTATGTTTTAGCCTATCTAACTCACGTTGTGTTTTTGAGAAGATGGGATGGTTGTTTGCGTTTTTTAGAAAGGATCATATACGACGGATTCTTCAAAAAGAGAACTTTTTTCTTCATCCAAAGAATCGATTCAAAAACTAACATTGTTTATGGTCCTACATTTTCTATTTCCCGGACATGTGGTGTCATTTATCAGCCTAGCGGGGAACAGGAGTTGTCGGAGAGTTGAAATATCCTGTATTTATATTCATTTTTTATTTTTGATTTATTAAGTTTCCGTTTTTTTTTGTGTACAGTGATCATAGAAAATTTGTTTCGCATTGTTGTTTGCTTGGATTTCCTTTTCTGTTTTGGTGGGCTGCCGGCTGATCGACTTTGTTTCATTATATTACGTTGGAATTTTCGCCATTTCAGAGCTTCAATCGTGCACCGCGGCGGAAGAGGCAAATAGCATCATTTTATTATTGTGTCATTCATTCATTTCATTCATTATCATATGTACATTGTTTGGTGTTTCTTTACAACACCGTGTTATTTCCATCATATCATGACCTTCACATTTCAGTATACATTCTCTGACTAATGGTTGAGATGTATAGGGGTATATAGCTGCATCTTATTATTAATTGCATATCATTAATATTATCGCTACGAAAAATAATCATAAATAAATTTTATCTCCTTCAAGGTTATAGGGAGGGTGATTTCAGGTGGTGTCGATGTGTTACTGTTGAGTAGCATAAGGCCTTTCTCTATTAACCACAAACACTTGTGAGTGGCCCCAACGACATCCTTAATGTTGGTTTAAATCGGTGCCAAAATTTGAATAACTTTAATGTGCTACTCTGTACAGAGAATAAATTGGGGACATAGTTAAATATCTTATTCGCTGCCGACATCAAGTGAATTCATCACACCGTTTACCAAAACGGATCCCGTTGCAAGCCCAACCATTTTATCCAAAATCCCAGCGATTTCTCGTGGAAGTGCAGAGGTGTTCTCGGCTTCTAATATAGCGAGTAGCACGACAACATATTCCTACCCATTCCCTACTTGACCTGCATTCGGGCGAGGCCGGCGCCGGTATTGCCGGTATTGATGTTAGTCCTTAGCATCATCTTTTGGTTCTCTGTGTAATACCAGCTGATCTGGCAATAACGGAGTAGCAACCTCTGGCGGTCAATCACGCTCATGCTCATGCTCATGTTATCTCGTGGCGATTTTCTGCAAATTTGAAATACTCTAATTGTTATATTTGTATTCTCCGAACGTGGAGTAACGATTATGATGTAGAAGGAGATGTTTCGCTCACCGCCATGAGGCACCAAGAGTAGACAGTCATGTTTGCTAGAATGAAAGATATGAAGAGAAAGTGTTGAAAGTTCCGTTAGTGTACGGTAGGTTGGAAATGGAATAGAAGTATTGAAAATTGAGCGAACCAAGGACGTTATCATTGCCAAACATCCCACTGCGGGGTAGGTTGAGGCACAGATACATCTGCCAGTCTCCTATGGTTTTTGAGATATAAAGGTTTTTACTAAAATAAAAGCACCTTTTTAACGTAAAAATCATGATAATCCGCAATTTTCAGCAGAAAAAACTATTTACATATGAAAGTATGAATCAATCATTGTTAAATCCTGATGCAATCGTTCGTCTCTCGCTGTCTCTTGATCTAAACAATTTTGATCACGTTTTTGCGCCTTTGGTAATAGTGTGCCTCGGTTTCACAGATTCAGATTGGTGCTTTGTTTTGGCTGCTGCTGCTTCCAACGAGTCTGCAGGCCCATCTCTCCTTGGCACGCATAACATCAGTCACCGAAGTACTTAGCTTTTTCGCCACATTTCGGACTGATGCTGAAGGATGACGCTTGAAATAGTCCCTCACCTTTCTGTCGATTTTAGGGTCAGCGGGATCGAGTTTTCTACCCCGTCTCGGGGAATCTACGAGAGAGCACTGTTGTTGATACTTCCGTAAGGCGGTTTGAGCTGCTCCGACGCTCACACCTTCTTCCTTAGCCAGTTTTCTGATCGAAAGACCACTGCCGGTGCACCGTTTGTGCACAATCCGTTTTCTTGGCTCGGGAGAAAGACCACGTTTTTCAGACTTCCGTGCGAAAAATTTAAAAAAATCATTAATCATTAGTGTATTTATAATTATCGGAACAGTCTTTAAATATAAGGAATTCAAACTATTTGTTCATTGTCTGAATCATTTTGATGGAAAGTTTTATATCCATTCTTATTTCTTATTCTTATTGGCATTTTTCTCACCTGCAACTTTGCATCAGATCGCTTTTCAGAATTGTAGTTTCAAATGAAAAAGTCATTTATTAGATAAGAGATTGATAATATTCGGACTTGACCAAGCAAATGCTCAGTCAGCAACACTGTATTAAAATAGTCGTCATGATTTTTGTGTTCCTTTTCACCTGGAAGAACTAACAATGTTGCCTGCCGAGCAGTTGATTGAGCTTAATTATAAAACAAAAGCATCGTGAAATGACTGCAACTTTTGTTCCTTACAAATAATTGAAAAGTAATCGTACGCAGAGCTTTAGCTTATAATATTGTCTATTAGCTAAAATAAACATTTTGAAAATAGATCCACAGAGTGATACAAGAATAGAAACTTCAATTAATTTGTTCGAAGTCAAACTAAATGTGTTCAAATATTGAGAAGCTAATGAGGGTCTAATAAGAAACTGTTCAAGTACTGTATAGTGGGGTTTTCAAAACTTGCATCAGTCCACTACCCTCCCCAATAACACTTTGGTATAAAAACAATCAAGCATTTGACTTTTTCCTGTAACTTCAGGTACATTTTCCACGATACGTTATCCGAAATGATGCATTGTACCGAAAAATAAGCCTTTCCTACCAAACAGCCTTCTTATAATGCGCGTTGTCCCCTGGAAAATTAGTAGTATTATCTCAAGCAGTGAAGCAACAAATCAATCGAAATGAATCTCTGCGACATAAATAGTCTACCTCCGGAAGTGCTTGAAATCGTGTTCGACGATCTCTCTTTTGATGATCGAAAATGTGCCTCCTTGGTGTGCCGGCGTTGGTGGCAGGTGCTCAGCGGGGATCACTACATCTCACGGGCGGCTCTCAGGTTGCAACCATCAACGCTGGACTCCGATTGGGCACTGGAGGCCATGAAGCGTCCCTACCGAATGATTATGATTTCCAGTGAAGGCGTGGAAAAGGGATTCAAATGGATGCAATTCCGTGATCGAGTGCGACGTTTATTCAAAGCATGGACTATAAAATGGAACCTGAGAACTTTGCTAGTAATGATGAGTGCTAGGGCAGTGAGTGAAATATTTGACCACCCGGAAGCGGTTTGCTTTATGAAACTCGAGGAAGTGATCTATACTCCTGGAAAGCGAAGAATGTTCAATGAAAACATCGTGCCACATATCAACGTTCATGCACCGAAATTGAGCTCCGTGAGGATTGATTGTTTCAATCGAGCTTGTGTTGAACTTCTTCATTTAGTTTCCAAAAAAGTAAAACGTCTGGTCTTCAAATTTATGAGGAAATCCAAGCTCATAGATGTGCTATCTATATCGAGTTTCGATCGACTTCGTGAGCTTTGTATTCACTCACTTGCAACTTCAAAGGAAGCGCAAAAGATACTGTCCAGAGACATTGGCGAAACATTTAAGGCAAATTTGGGGAAGTTGGATAAGTTAACTATTCGGGATGGAATGAATGTATTCCCTTTCGTTTATCATTTGATGTTTGCGGCAGCGTCCAACTTAACCTACCTTAATGTGGAAGGAATTGAAATGCATCCAATAGCGCTTCATGCTGTTAACAACATCAAAAAGTTGGAAGTTCTGCAGCTTCTGGTGGATACGACGTACCGAAATTGGACTTCTGAAATTGATTTATATCTTCCGGAGCTGAGAGTTTTGCTGCTATTCCCCAAGCTGATGGCTCGAGCGGGATATCTTCCCAAGTTGCAAAAATTTGCCGTTCATAATCATTCAATCCATGCGGGCATCCTCGATAGTAATGCAAACAATGCACTGAGGACTTACTCCATGCTTCCGTCGATTCAACTGTTACATCTGCGTGACATCGTTTTCAGTGATGAAACTCTGGAAATAGTTTGCAACTTCCGGTCGAGTCCTAAGATCCTGCTCGAAGATATATGGGACAACATCCGCGTGCTGCATCAGATTGTCAATAGCTACTCCCACCTGAAGCTGCTGAAAATGGTTCACTGCCGGTTCAAGGCAGAAGAGGAAGATCCCTGCGTTGGCGATGTGTCGGACGATTCGGAGTGGGAAACCCTGCAGCAGGCAGAATCGGTTGGGCAGAAGTTTGAGTTCTACTCGCTATCGAAATTGGCGGAGCTATTTCCGAGCTGCAAGATCGAGGTGGAAGAAAGCTACTTCATGAAACAGATTGGAAAAGCCCCCTGGAGACCGTTGTATCGGGCAGATGAATTGGTGGAAAGGAAGGTTAGACTTGGGTGAGGTTGAGTGAGTGCAAGTGGAATTATAAAACATTATTATACAAACTATCCCAATGGTCAACGATAATAAAAGCAATTTTCTAGCAAAACCTATGAATGTATTGTTTTAGTCTTACAAAATATGACTCCCTTGAAATGTTTCTGCGGATTAAGCTTCTTTTGATTGTACTATCGTATCTTCTCTGACATGGATTGTCCATAGTATAAATTGTGTTGATTATTGAATTCTACCCGATTGTGTTTTTAACTATTTAAGGTCTATCAAGGAAGAATAAGTACACTTTATGTATACGGAATACTACGCTTTTGCAGGTGAGGTTTCAGCCACGAAGGCTTTTACCTCGCGCACATACATCTGACTTCTGAAACGTCGTGGTGAAAATTCCAATTTATCGATAAGCATAAATTCTAGCACAATATGGTTTCTATTTTGTTCTTGAAAGCCAGGCATAAAAACAAGCGGATAGTTCCATATGTATCAGAGTAGCCTTCTTTCCTCTAGGTAAGTACCAAGATCGATGAAGTCCCCAGCCTGCTTTGCTCGATGGAGTGAAGAGAATCTCCGCCAACAACAATTCCGCTACCTACTATCATCCCGTAATGCAGAGATCAGAGTCGGGTTTAAACCCGATGAAGGAACACGAACGTATGGGACGATATGCATAATAAAGGTTCCTATTTCATTTTCCATCAGCCGAGGTTATGGAGAGCGATGTTTACTGACGATAAATAAACGCTAGACATGACTTTGCCCTTGCTTGCTTACTGGGCTCAGCAAAGGCTCAACCACACATAGTTGGAACTGACGAGTTAATTCAATGTTTTTTTTATAGGGAAATCCTAAAAGTTTCACTCGAGCTTTAGACGCGGAACTATGACCCAGTTTTCATTGAAAGCGAGAAACAAGACAAACAGCACCCTCCACTATATCTCTTATATCACCCAAATCAACAATTTCCTTTTAAAACCAAAACAACAATTTTTTTAAAATAAACTCTAACCCAACAAAAAAAAAACCCCGTGTTCTAACAGACAAAATAATCTTCTCTTCACACCACCAAATTTCCAAACGAAAAAACCCAAAAAAAAACCCGTACCCCCCTTCTCTCACAATTGGTTGGCCCACAATTGATACTTTGCGGATGCGTTTGCGTGCATTTGACAGTTTTCCCATAGGTTTTCTGTCAAATTTACGTCAACGGAACGCAAACGTATCTATTGTGGGTGACCCTTTATAAAAATACAATAAAAAAACCCAAATCTCGTAAAATAAAATCCAATTCTTATACCCTTACCCCCTTTTTTTAATCCTAACCATTCATATGCAAGGATTTTTGTTTTATTACTTCTGTGATAGATTATAATAATTATAACAGGAAATTAAGCGCCATGTGACAATGCTACACCTATCGTGCTCGATTTTCACAAACAGTAGTAAACAGTCATTGCATCATGGTTATTTGCTACAAGAAATCGTTTTGAATTTCATCAATTTACCTTATGAAATATAATGATGTTGAAAAAAATAAAAATATGGAGCAACCTGGATTCGAACCTTGAACGTGCGACAATGTTGTAAAGTTGTCAAGATGCCGAAAGGAAAGTTTCTCGACTAGTCGGAGCGGAAAATAATCTCTGAGTTGAAGGATGTTGGCCTAAGTAACCGTGCCATTGCAAAACGAATCGGTAGAAGGGAAACGGTTGTGCGAAATTTCTTGGAAAAAGGTGAAAATTGCGGCATACGGAATCATTCGCATCATTCAGATTCGTGAAACCGGAAAACTGAATTGCTCCGCGATCAAAAAGGAATTTGATGTCCCCATCACAACAAGGCGTGTTTCGCAAATTCTGCGAGGATTCGGTCAAGGTCTATAATAAAAAAGCCAAAAAAAACAAATCTTTCGAAGCGGCACATTCAGGCGCTGGCCGTTGTAATATTTTTGTCATATTACAAATATGCCACAAATATTAATGTTGGCTAAGAACAATACTGGTTAAGTATTTTCCAGGAAGCTTTGAATTACTGGTTGTGTAAGCGTTACAACAGAATAGAATAGAACAGAGAGATGTTACATGCACCTGTGACCAACTGAACGAGGAGAACAAAACTAAATGAAATCCCAAAAATCCAGCACATACCTTAAGGAATAAAAACACAGTGTACTATGACCAACTCCTTAAATTGAGTACTTCAACGGTAATTTCGGGAATTCCTGACGAACAGATATTGTCATGTGATTGGTGCTAAGACAGCATGAGGATTCCACATGAAATTCCCGATAATGTTTGTACCGAGGTAAATTCTAAAGACTGTACTCAAGAAAAATGAGACAATAATTATTAGGTGCACAACTAAGTTCTCGCTACTCGTCAGTAGATGGCTCTAGCAGTAAGAGCTGCTTGATTTTGACTTATCCAAAACGTCATGAACCAAGGTTAGACATATAGTAAACAAACCGCTTTGACACATTAGTGATTTTGTTTTTGCATTGTACAGGGTGTCTCACAATAGGTGTCACTAAAACAAAATGGGATTACAGCTAAACAAATCAACCAAATCATTTTTCATTTGAAAGATACATGTTATAGAAATAAACCATATTAATTCAAATTCGAATCTCTCGCTCTTTTCCTTGATCACTTTACGCAAACGCTTTTTGAACCCATCGCAGCTGTCACGCACGATTTCTTGATGAATTTAGTCCCAAATATCAACCAACTTGATATAACTTGGTATGGCCGCCTTTTGCTGCCATTACACTCTGTAGGCGTCTTTTCATCGAAAGAGCCAACTTTTGGGCTGTTGCGGGCGAGATCTTCTGCCACTCTTCCGTGAGAACTTCCTTTAGCTGATTCTTGTTCTGAATTGTATGTTTTCGGATCTTCCGTCCCAGATGATCCCACAAGTTCTCTATGGGGTTTAGGTCTGGTGATTGGGGAGGATGTGGAAGCGTCAATTTGACATTGTAGAGCAGCCATTCCTTGACGAGCTTCAAGGAATGCTTTGGGTCGTTATCTTGAACGAAATAGAAATTAGATTCGTGACCCAATTGCATCGCACTGTCCTTCAGATTGCTCTTCAATATCCATGATGCAGTCAATGAATGTCAAGTTTCCAGTGCCGTTTGCGCAAAAAGTAACCCCAAACCATGACATTTCCACCACCATGCGCTACTGTCGGCCTCAGATTTTTTGCATCCAATTCAGTGTTTGCTTTGCGCCACACTCTAACTAATCCGTCAGACCCAGAAATATTGAATTTGCTCTCGTCCTTGAATAGAACGTTCTGCCAGAACTCTTCTGGCTCGACCACGTACTTTTGGGCGTATTTCAGCCGCTTTTTCATATATTTGGCAGATATGAACGGCTTCTTCCGTGTAACGCAACCTCGGTAACCTTTATCATGGAGAGCATTCCGTACTGTTTGGGGGTGAACTTTGATATTGGCGTACTTCGACAGACTGTCAGCAAGTTTGGGAGCACTCAACCTAGGATTTTGGCATACGGCCTCTTCCGGGAGTCGTCTCTAGAGATTGTGTTCTCTGGTAGTTCTGAAGCACATACTGAACCGTTGATCGTGGGCGGGTGCAATTTCGGACAAGCTTTTACCATCATTCTTTAGGCGAATAATAAGTTTCCGAACTTCTATTGGAACTTTTCGGTGAGAAGCGGCCATTTTCCTGAAAATTAACGCTGTAGGACTCAAATTTCAGAGAAAAATACTAAAATATGTAAATTTTACCTTGTCTGCTGGTAAATTCTTCTCTGTAATGCAACGCCTGCTTTTGCTTTTGACAGAACGACGTACATTTGTTTACTCGACTTGTTTGAAATAAGATCGTAAGTGTACGGACAATTATTTGACATATTTTTTTGTAACTTTCTTAGGTATATGATGGTTTTATCTGAAAGAGATGTATTTATGTTTACTTGAATGACTGTGAGACGAAAAGGATACATTTTTACAGTAAATGAAACAAAAACACTTCCAAAGGGTCTCAGTTTTAATTTTTCTTTCAACGATGCATCATTTCTGTCAGTGCTGTACGGACAATTTATTGATATAGTGTATACGTCAAATTATCAAATTTTTTGAAACATCCGACGAGCATTACTATACACGTGGTAACCAGTGTCATACTGGGTGTATGTTGAGAGCTATCGTAACCACTAGGCTCGGGTATTTTACCAAAAATCAAACAGGGTGTCAAAAGCAAAACACGAGCTTGTACACTCGTGTCGCGTCCATTGCGTTGCGGGTTCATCTATAAGCACGAAACTAAAGTGGTAAATTACAGCCACATGGTGGTGTGTTTGCAGGCAAGTTCGGCTCACGTGCAGAACGGTCTGGTGTTTTTACCAAGGCTGGTCTCAACGTCCTCCAGGTAAAAAAGGCACCAAACAAAGCAATTGCCGGGGCATGAGTTTTGCGTTGCCACATCACGGTTGGCCGTTCCTGAGGAGTTAAGGAAGAAGAAGATGGACAAATTCGCCAGAAAGTACTTTGTTTGGAAGGCATTTTGTGGGTGTGTATTGATGAGCCAGCCATACATCACTACGGGTACCATGATTGGACAAATCTACCTCGACGAGTGCTTCCAGTAGCGGCTCCCTGCGGTCTCCCGTAGCTGATATGTTATTTTGGCTGGATTTGGCATCTTGTTATTTTTGTGCAAAAAGACTTCAGCCAACCGTTTGAAAAATTTTGGGCTATCATGAAAACCAAACTCGTAAAACACCTAAAGTATTCGAAAACGAGCTGGCTTTGAACAAACAATGGGTAAAAGTATCAAAAGATGTCGGCACCTCCATTGTTTTACACCTTATGAGTTGTTGCAGGGCAATGTAAGGGCATTCAGTTATGGAGAAGAGATCCAATAAACCAATGTAACAGAAACCTAACCACAATTTTGTAGTTGTAGTTTATTCCCTGAAGGAAATCTGACTAAAATTAATTTTTAACCATTGCTTTTGTATGTCTCAGTATGTTCACGCACAGTCTTTCTCATGCAGACAACATCGCTGATTAAAACTAGTATCCAATAGCTTTATTCCAATCATTCACAGAAAACAAATCTGAATATTATTTACAATGTAATCTGAATCTTCACTGAAAATATGTTGACTTAATAAATGGTTGAATGCAATGTTCAATTGGTAATACCGAAAACAGAAAAAAAGCACTGCCTTCCTCGAAAGTTATTAGGTGCGCAACTAAGTTCCCGCTGTTTAGCAATAGATGGCGCCAGTAGTAAGTGCTGGTCGAATGTTGTACATCTCAAGCGTCATAAATCAGCTCAGACATATGGTAAACAAACCGCTTTGCCAAATCAGTGATTTTGGTTTAGTGTTATATATTTTGGTTGTTTGAAGATGTCTGATTTCGTGCCAAATAATCGTCATTTGCGGGAAGTGTTGATTTTCTTCTTTCATTCGAAGAAAACGGCGGCTGAAGCACATCGAGAGCTCCAAAAAGTTTACGGTGATGCTGCTCTGAGTGAAACAACGTGTCGTGATTGGTTTCGTCCCCTCAAAAACGGTGATTTCAGTGTTGATGATCGTCCGCGTGAAGGAAGGCCAAAAAAACTTCGAAGACTCTGAATTGGAGGCATTGCTCGATGAGGATCCGTGTCAAACGCAAGAAGAGCTTGGTTCAGGATTAGGAGTTTCCCGCCAAGCCGTTTCTAAGCGATTGCATTGGGTTCCTTACGATTTGAAGCCAAGAGATGTTGAGCGTCGTTTTTTCGTCTGTGAACAACTGCTCCAGCGGCAAAAAAGGAAGAGTTTTCTACATCGCATTGTGACGGGTGACGAAAAATGGATTCATTACAGTAACCCAAAACAGAAACATTCATGGGGACTGCCCGGGCATGGTTCAACATCGTCGCCTAGGCCGAATATTCACGCTGCGAAGGTTATGCTGTGTATTTGGTGGGACCAAGTTGGTGTTATTTATTATGAGCTGTTGAAACCAAACGAAACCATTACCGGGGAACGGTATCGAACTCAATTGATGCGATTGAGCCGAGCACTGCACGAAAAACGGCCACAATACGAGCACAGACACGAAAAAGTGATTCTTCAGCATGACAACGCTCGACCTCTTGTTGCGAAACCCGTGAAAGCCTACTTGGAAACGCTCAAATGGGAAGTCCTACCCCACCCGCCATATTCTCCTGATATTGCACCGTCCGATTATTACTTGTTCCGTTTGATGGCACATGGTCTCACTGGTTAGTAATTCCACTCATATGATGACATCTCAAAATGGCTTGATTCTTGGATAGCATCAAAAGACGAACAGTTCTATCGAAATGGTATTCACGTTCTACCAGAAAGATGGAAAAAAGTCGTAGCTAGTGATGGGCAATACTTTGAATAATTCGATTGTAACCTTTGTTTTCAAAATAAAGTTCCTTTTTCACCAAAAAACAGCGAGAACTTAGTTGCGCACCTAATATATCACATTCATAACAAACTTTCAACATGAATTCATATGTGCAACCGATATTATGATTATGCGACTTTTTCTTATTCTTGCCTTAGACGCTTAAAATTTACATGATCTCAACAGAACTCAGTACCACCGCTCAGTTTGTCAAGTCAGAATTAGAAAGTTGTCAGCGCCATATTGCACGTACGGTAGCTAAGCAGCAACAACAGCGAAGAACATTTTAAAAAGTGCGAAAAAAGTGTGTGTGGCTATGGAAATCGAAAATGTTTTATGGGTTTTATTCATCATATTTATTAATATTTTTTTATTAATCAACATGATTACAAATGCCCAGTCGACAATATCAAACCTGAAAAAGTGGCAGCGAAATTAATTTGAAAATTGTTCAAAAGAGCAAACAAAAAGTAGACTTTGAAAGTTATTACTTATTTATTTATTTTTGAAGCAATGCAATAAAATAAATCTAACCACGTTCTAACCTCGAAAAATCTAAACCGTACATTAGAAAACATGTTTTTAATTTACAGCTCTTATTAAGAGAGAACGAGTAAATTTACAGCTAACTTTTTTCAGTGCAGTAAATTTAATACAACCCGCAAATTTCTATTCAATACTAGCTGAACCCGGTGCGTGCGCTGCTACGCTTGCAACTAAATGAAGGAAAATTTAATATAACTGTCACGTTTATGGTTTTTCTTTCGAAATGACTTTTTTCTTCTTGAATAAGCAGGGGTTCAAAATTCTATCAAAACATGCTTCTTACCCGAGAAATACACGGTTTGTATTTAAGTAACCTGGATAATTCTCATTTTTGGTTAAAATTTGTGTTTCATTTGTATGGGAGCCCTCCCTTCCAGAGGGGGGTGGTTTCTCAAACCACCATACAATCATTGACTTCAAAACCCCCCACATGCCAAATTTGGTTCCATTTGCTTAATTAGTTCTCGAACCATCACACTGGGCTCATCGATTATAATAAAAATGTGAGTTTCATTTGTTTGAAGCCCCCCCCCCTCCCCTCAGAAAGGGAAGGGGTCTTGAACTACCATATAAACATTCTTGCCTTCAAAACCCCCCACATGCTAAATTTAATTCGATTTGCTTGATTAGGTCTCGGGTTATGATGAAATTTGTGTCTCATTTGTATGAGAGCGCCCCTTCCTGAGAGAGAAGGGGTCTCAAACAATCATAAGAACCTTCCCCAGCCCCAAAACCCCTTCATATAAATTTTCACGTTGGTCGGTTCAGAACTTTCCGTGTCTATAAGGGTCTGACAGACAGAAATTCATTTTTATGTACATATATAGAAATCTAGCCTCCAAAAACCCCCATATGCTAAAAGTGGATTCATTTACTTGATTAGTTCTCGAGTCATGCAGAAATTTGCTTTTTATTTGTAGGAGGAGCCCCCTCCCCTTCAAAATGGGGAGGGGAATTGAACTGCTATAGAAACATTTCTTGCCTCCAAATACCTCCACCTGCCAAATGTGGTTCCATTTGCTTGATTAGTTCTCGAGTTATGCAGAAATTTGTGTTGCATTTGTATGTAAACCCCCCCCCCCCCCTCCAGATGGCGTAGGAATCTCAAACTTCCATGGAAACATTTCTCTCCTCCAAAAACCTCCACATGCCAAATTTGGTTCCAAATGCTTTATTGGTTCTCGAGTTATGCACAAATTTGTGTTTCATTAGCATGAGAGCCCCCCTTTCTTACAGAGGGCGGAGGGGTCTTGAGTTACTTTAGAAACATTTCTTGCCTTCAAAAACCTCAAACTGCCAAATTTGGTTCCATTAACTTGATTAGTTCTAGAGTTATGCAGAAACTTGTGTTTCATTTGTATGGGAGCCTCCCTTTATAGAGAGGGGAGGGGTCTCCACACTATATAACCCTTTCCTCTATTTATTTTAATTTTTTTTCTTTCTTTTTCTAATTAATATAATTTTTTTTCATTTGTCCCTCCCGGGAGGCCCCCAACCACCCCAAAAACCCTTTTTCTTTCTCACACCCCCCACATCTTATTTTTTTTGCTTTTTTTTTATTATTTTTCAGAATTGTGTAGAAATTTATTTTTATTTCGTTTGGATCCCCCCCTCCAGTAAAGGGAGGGAAACCAACCCAAACAAATATATTTTTCCCTCCCAAACCTCTCTATACACAAATTTTCACGCCCACCCCTCCCTCCCCCCGCGAGTTAAATCGTGACGAAGGAAACCCCAACTCATTTTTATTAAAGGGTGTCCACGATGAAATTGCCACACACAAAATTGATTCGCAAAACTCGAGTTTTCATCCGATTGCCATCAAATTTTCAGGGATTGAGAAATAACTATTGAACTTCATTTTACCATTTTACTCGTATTTTATTTACAGTCCATACGCGAATGCCCGCACCTTGGCCTTAACCCCGGCCATAAGATTCTGCACAACCTGTGAATCAACCGTTTTTTGCATGTAAACCCATACTTTCTTCAGTTCCTCGACTGTCTTCACTACCTTAGGCCGTTTAAGAAGGTGCTGCTTCATAATCGCCCAGTACTTCTCGATGGGGCGGAGCTCCGGAGTGTTGGGAGGGTTGAACATTTTCGGCACGAAATTGACCTTATTGTCCGCATACCACTTCAGCACGTCCTTGGAGTAGTGGTATGAGGCCAAATCCGGCCAGAAGATTGTTGGGACGTTGTGGGTCTTCAGGAGAGGAAGCAGCCGCTTCTGGAGGCACTCTTTTATGTACACCTGTCCGTTCATCGTGTCCTGAGTCACGAAAGGTGCACTTCGCTTCCCGCACGTGCAGATGGCTTGCCAAACCAGGAATTCCTTCGCAAATTTGGACATCTTCTGAGTGCGGACATGCTCCGGAACGCTGAACTTATCTTTGGCCGTGAAAAACAGGTTGCCGGGGATCTGTTTGAAGTCGGCCTTCACATATGTTTCGTCGTCCATGATGAGTATTCAACTTTCGTCAGCATGTTGAGGTACAACTTCCTGGCACGGGTTTTGGCGGACTTGTTCTGCTTCTCGTCGCGATTAAGGGCCTTTTGTACCTTGAACGTTCGAAGCCCAGCCTTAGTTTTGGCCTTCTGGACAAAACTTCGGCTTAGGTGCAGCTTCTTAGCCACATCCCGAACGGAGGCGTTCGGATTTCGGTTGAAGGCCCCAACTACGCGGTTGTGGTTTTTGGTGTTGTACGGAATACTTTTTCCTTCACTTCTGGGCTTCCGATCGGTGGTCAACCGTTCCTCGAACCGCTTAATCACTCGCGACACCGTGGAATTCGCGATTCCCAACGTTTTAGCGATGGAACGATGCGAGAGATCCTTGTTCTCGTGATGAATGCGCAAGATTTTATCACGCACGAGCTGTTCTTTCGACTCCATTTCCGCGAGTTTTGATCACAGGACTTTAAAACTTGCAGGATGTAAATAATGCACTATGAACTAAATCCACCCAAATTTTCATTAAATTCTACCCAACGGTTAAAAAGTTAGAGCAATTTCATAGTGTGGCAATTTCATCGTGGACACCCTTTACAGTTCCTCCGAACCGGAGAATCATCTGGATTTGTCGAATCGAAATCGAATTAGTGTTAGAATGGAAAACAGTTTTTTCATGTTTGGCTTTGTAGTTTACGAACGTGTTGAATGTGTTTCCTTCGTGTACAATTTGTAGAACAGGATATGTCGCCGGATAACAGTCACCGAAGGCTTTCAGCAGGTTGAATCTACTTTAAAGGAATGTTTAAAGAGTTCGAGAAGGTTAAGCCTTTAAGGCGAATCAGCATGGAAGCGACTGCGGTCAACCCCGTCAAAAGCACTCCCGTTACCTACTGCTATCTGGAAAGCACATCGTCGCCCTGATGGCCATCGGCTGCGTCAATCTATTCTGCCGATTTCCCGTTCGTTCCTGTTGGCGACGGACAGGCAGACTGGCAGAAGGACGTTCGGAGCAGAGCGATAGTCCTGTCATGATAAACGAGTAATTTGCTCGCTATTGACATGAATGGATGGACTGGATTACCAGTTTAAAACGCCTGCTTTGGTAATATTGCACCGCACAAAAACTGCGGCAGAGTGCATGGCTCGTGTGACGAGGGTTGCTAGGTTCCAATGCCAAGCACCGTGCTGCTCGGAGATGGTCATGGTTTTGCTGGAGCTTATTGTCGGGAATGGGAGAGAGAGTGTGCAGAGTGTGGAAAAAAGTGCCGGTAATCGAGTGATCCGATACACGTAATATACACTTTATATCAGGCGGAAATTCAACGCAGATATTGCAGATTTAACACTTTCTTTGCTGGAAGTGATTTATTTCAGTTCTGCAGTAACATATTCACGGAGAATTGCACAGTGAATGTTTCATTGGCCAACAGATTGTCTATGAATTTCACAAAATGTTGTTTCTAGCTAGCGCATTTTTCATATTGTCGGCAACTAAGCACAGTACAGCCTTTTTTGAATTTTTTCCAACATTCTGCTAACACATGGCGCTTCTTCACAATTGTTTGCTCCTTTATTTGTTACTATCAACATAATTATCCGAAGCTGGTATGAATTGTTTTTATTAAGCGCCAGACCTCTCATTTGAATAAAGCTGTAGTTGGCAGCATACGTTTTATTCGGCTCCCATTTCATTTGAACTGCGTGTAAAACAGTTGTTTGGTTGTATACAACATGCGTGTGGAAAAATGTATGTATGTCTTGATGAGATGGGTAATTTGTTTGGCTAATGACTTCAGACTATAGAGTTGTAACATCTAACAAGCACTTTTCGTAATACAAGCCCAATAACACGTTTCTCGAACGTAATACAGGTATACCTCGATAGTACGTACCTACGCCTCGTTTAGTGTACGTACTATCGAAACAAAATAAAAAAAATAATCAATTTATTTTTATAATGTTTTAAATTGCTCAATCCATATGAAATAATATTTTTTACAAAGTAAATAAATATGTTGTTCTATTAAAGCAGTTAATTTCGCAAACGAAATGATTTCACTGTCAGGACATATACAAATCGAACAGCTCCACGAGAACAAAATACGGGGCTTTGTTGGGGGAGGAGGGGGGGGGGGGGGTCCATTTAATAAGAATTTTTTTCTCAACATACAACAAAAATACCCCACAACACCCCCCATAATAGTGTTTTGGTCCCTAAAAACCACACTAAAAAATTTAATAATTCCCTCTTTTTCCCCCAAAAAACACCCCCACAACATGAGAAAAGTTTATAAAACATTTCAAACCCACCATCATAGGCGTAGCCAGGGGGGGGGGGGGGGGGGGGGGGGCCGTTGCCCCCCCCCCCCCCCTAAGTTTTGATTTTATTTTTAGAATTTTATTATTTGTTTCAATATATTATTATTTATTTTTTATCTCTAGAAGGTTGCAAGGTAACTTGTTGCAATACAGTTGATGTTACTCCAATACTACTCAATTAAGTCACAATCAAGTCACTGTAACCAAATATGACGATTTTGTGTTGCTTGGGATGTTTGTCAGATTGCTCCTTTGCCTAAATAAAAAAGCCAAATTACGCGAAGTTGCCTCGATTTTGTAACAAGTAGCAAAAAAGCGTAAAAAATTGACATCCATGAGAAAAAAGTTGTAATTATATAATAGTTTTTAAATAGTAACGAGTAACAATTTTATTACAATATTTTTCCTTTAACCTAGAACCCAACCTATGTAGCCTAAAGTATATAAAAATCCCAAGCAGCACACAACAGTCAAAACTGGTTTCAGCAGCTCTATTGTGACTTAATTGAGTCACAGAGCAGTCACCTTTACTGGGTTGAAACAAATGTGCTACTAGGGAAATATCTCTTAATCGGTAATGTTAGCTATTATATAAGCATTGATTGATTTTTTTCCCCGCTAGCTGAAAGTTGAAGAAGCTCAATAAAATGTTCAGTTCTTGGTTAATCAAAAAACTGAATATTCAAACTTATGCTATAGCTTTCAGAAGCCAAATAATACTAGATTAAGAAACACAGTTGATAGTTAGAAAAAGTATCAACGAAAAATATTTATTTGAACTATTCATGGCATGGGTCAAACCACCCCGTTACCCCGCTTTCCCCGTTTTAGGGTACTGTAGTTTCGTGTTATTGAGAATATATGTTGATCATATCTTACAGTTTGATTCAGCGTGTGAGAAGTAGAACAGCAAGCTAGTCAGGGCGAGAAGTTGCAGTTGTCTTATCCTATTCAAATAATTTATCCGTTTTTATGAGCATGAGCAGGATAATGA
Organism: Aedes koreicus; assembly: GCA_024533555.2. Taxonomy (NCBI): domain Eukaryota; kingdom Metazoa; phylum Arthropoda; class Insecta; order Diptera; family Culicidae; genus Aedes; species Aedes koreicus. The sequence continues at coordinate 260,964 of JAHHFK020004613.1, read as the reverse complement.
GCATGATTGACCGCCCGAAGTTGTTATTCCGTTACTGCCAGTTCAGCTGTTATTACTCAGAAGATCAACAGATGATGCCAACATGCTCAATGTGTAAAACTGGTGATCCCAAACTAAGGCAATACCGGCGCTGGCCTCGCCCGAATGCAGGTCAAATAACGAAAGGGTAGGAATGCGTTAACGTTTATTTGAACGTTTTATTGGAAGCCGAGGCCACCGCCGCACTTCCACGATAAATCACTGGGATGTTGGATAACAAGATTGGGTGGCAGCAGGGTTCGTTTTGGTAAACAATAAGCTGAATTCACGCTTCGTTTAGTAAAATATTTAAATACTAGTACCGATTTCTGATTCGAACCGATTATAACAGTAAGGATGCTTTTGGGGCCACACACAAAGTGTAATGGTGTTTTTTCATCGGAAAAACAAGGTGATTTTTTATAATGTTGGAAATCCGATTTGATCTGAGTTAAACCAATAATAAGGATGCTATTGGAGCCACTCACAAAGTGTGATGGTGGTTTTCCGTTAGGAAAACAAGGATAATTTTATGAACGCTTGAGAGACGCTTTGTTGTTCTTTTACTGTGCTCACTCGATCACTCGTTACACCGAATTATAGATAACCGAAACAACACGAAACGCGCCATGCTCGATAGGAAAATAGTGCGTAATAAAGCACCGACACAACCTTTCACAGCCGATGCTCGAACCAAACTCTTTCTTCGTAACTTACAATTTTTACTACTGTATTCTACAATCTATTGCACTACTGTAACTAATAACTGTATCAATCAAGTTGAAGTGTCTAATGAACAATCTATGCTAATCCATTAAAAATTGCAATTGAGGGATTTCGTAAAAATAAGAGTCCGTAGATGCATTTTGTGCCTTCTGGTAACTTTATGTTTCTATTGATATCCATGCTCATTGGTTTAATACCAACCGGGAGAGACTTGGCCTTATACAAGTGAATTTCATTATCTCCAGTCCGCTCAACCAATCGCAACGTTTTGTGATAGATTGGACGGATTATTATAATTTGAGATAACTCCATGCAGATGTCTTCCAAGTTTGGCAGGTCGATAAGCAATCGGTGGAGAGTTTAGAGGAAGACCGGAAGAATAAGCGATGGTTCTGCGCGTGTTTATAAACAGAAGAACCTTCATAACAAAACGAATCATCGGGTAAAATACATTCATAAGCACTCGGTTACTATTTTGCATGACAAAGGCATAAAACAAGAATAACGGAAATTCTTCAATCAAATTCATACCACTACAAGTCGAGAACACTCGTATGAACTAAGAGGAAAGCTACTATCAATGTCGATGTTCATTACTTCTCATTCCTAACTTGATTTCGAAAAAGTTGCTCTGCTGGCGAATTTAGTGCACAATGTGGAAATTGCGCAACGGTTTTTTTTAATTATAAGCAGTCTAAAGCAGTTATTTGATTCATTTTATCCAGAAGTACCATAAATGGACATTCGATAGTTTTTCAAAAGTAAGTATAATATTTTCCAGCATGTAATTAAAAAAAACAAGCAAACAAAACAAAACGAATGTTTTTTCATGCAGCTGAAATAACCACGAATAGAAAAATATGCAAAATGGTTGTATTTCTCGAATTCGAACAACAATTTTAATGGAATTCAATGATACACCGTTTTGGTTTCATACTACTCAGATACACATGATTGCTACATATACCGTGTTTTGACAGAACGTGTTTCAGTTGGATCATATCAGATAAATCGGTTCAAATTTCAAAACGCAGATGCAGATGTGTATATAAATTATTTTTAAAATATTGAGGAATTGCTGTTGGAACGCATATGATTTTCTTTTCGTCATTGATGAATAAAATTTCTTAAATTGTTTACTAACTACTCGTGTGTTAAGAATGCAAGTAGCAACAATTCAGCACAAAAAACACAGCTTGCTTACATTTGTGACTTACGTCGTTTTAAAAGGTTATGTTTGATGTTCCTTTTTAGATAATATCAGATAAAATAATTATACTAAAGGTAAGCAAAGGGGACAAAAACCATGAGCTATAAACCACCAAAACTCAAAATGTATGTTTGTTAAAAGCTAATCACTTATTATTTGAACAACCATTAAAAAAATATAATCTATTCAAACGGTGTGAGCATGGTGAGTAAAAAACGGTGTTTCTTCTGTGTTGCTTTGGGTAAGAGGGTCGCGGATGAAAAGTACATTGTCAGTACAAACTGCAAACAAATTCGGTGGTTATTCTATACAAAAATCCAACATGACCCGTTAAATGTTTGGCATTCAATGTGGTTTGATTTATAAACATGGGAATTATCGAAAGTTTTTAAAATCGTTTTTTTTTTATTCTAGAACAAGCCTAGAATTGTTTAATCTTGTTGCAAGAAACGGACGGGTATTGTCAAATACTTTGGGTGAGAGTAGAGAAGATAATCCACCCGCATTCAGGCGTAATGTCACATAAATGGGGCTCCATTCCCGCTCCATCTGTCGGAACATGAAAATGACCCTACTCTACTGGTCCACCGGGCGTTGTATTGTCCGTTAAGTGTCCGTTAATATTAATTGTTCAGTATGTGCAACCACTGGTTGGAGACGATGTAATTCTCTCTCTCTCTCTCTCTCTCTCTCTCTCTCTCTCTAAAAAAAACTCGCCCCCCCCCCCCCCTATTTGAAATCCTGGCTACGCCTATGCCCACCATACGATACCTCAAATCAAATGCGCATACAACAATAAGTCCATTGACGGTCATTCCGACACTCCCGGGGAAGAAGCCAGTTTCTGGCTTGACCATACCGCCTCAAGCAACACATACAATCACACCAGCTTTCGAAAACAAGATCAATGATTACCAAATTGAGTGCTCATGATTAAATTACCCACTTTTTGCCACGTTTCGGGTACCGAATTGGAAACATCTCGATTCTTTTGTATTGTATGTGCAGAAACTAGCACTTGAAAAAAAAAACGAAAAGGGTCAGATCTAAAAAAAGAAAGGGTACGACACAAAAATAAACAAGTTTGTAGTTCTTACAAACGAAATCCATTTTCCCGGATACGTAAGACGGATAATTTACAGCATAAAATCCATTTTCTCGGATAGCTTACACAGAAAAAAATCCGTTCTCAAATACGTCAACCTCCAGTCACAAATATCGGAACAAGTCGTTTTTCCCTTTACGAATATACACCATGAACAAAAATCCTGAAAACATAAACCCAATTCCACAAAACAATCATAACGCCAGCATTACGGCGTAACGGGCACCAGAAAAGAAAAGGAAAGCGTAAACTTAGTTCTATAAAACATGATTTGATTCCGGTAAACGTTACTCAAGTTCATGATTTGTTCTTGATATCATGATTAGGTTCATGAAAGAAGAACATAATTCAGACTATAAAATGAGAAACATTTATTGTTTACATTCAATATTTTCATTCTGATAATTCGTCCCTTAATTTCAGAGCTTATATCATTATCCATGACAACAAAAATTGATCACAACACATCCGCATTTAGTGCAACACAAACGTAATCGCTGGTTTGTTCATGCTTTTTTAGCTTCCAGCAGAAACATTCACCATATTCATTGCTTCAAGCGAAAAAAAATTGAATATTCGTTTATTAACTAGGTTTTATTATCGTAATTTTTGACTTTCTGGGGCCTTTTCTAGGTGGTGGGGCAACTTCTATCCGAGTTGCTATAGTCCTGACGCCAAATTGTTCCAGAAAGGATGATGAAATGCAGCTGTGATGAAATCGCTTCTCTCGTTTATTCCTCATAACAAAACCAAACAAGCAAAATGACAGATGTTGTCGTGCGTGATCAGAATTCACGAGTTCATGAACGAAATCACAAACATACGTTTACAGTATCACGAATTCATGATTTTATTTTGTATTCTCTAAAGTCTAACGAAAATAAAGGAGGGCTCAACAAGCATGAACTTAATTCATGAATGTTGGATTGGTTTCATGTAAAAGCGATTTACTCGATCACGTAAAAGTGATCTTTTTCATGATTTCAAGCGCAATAGCAGTTCAGCTTTTCGTGACTTTTTGTTCACGGATTTAGGAACGGATTTTTTTCCGTGTAAAGACAATCAATTTGCACGCCATCAATCAGTGAATTTTCTTATGTACCAGCAACCTTTTCCAAAATGTCAAGGCGCATTTGACGCAAACTTAATTGCATATTTAGTGACCATCCGTTCTCTTATGCGCACCTCGAAATCAAATTCAATTTGCTTATTGCTGCTTCATGGGAAACTGTTGAACTTTCATTGTCGTTTGCAGTATTGTCGAAAAAACTTATTTCTCTTTCGATTGTTGGTAACGTCGAAACATTTTCGGTGTATGTACTGTTGTCTTTATCACGGTTAAGAACAGCCTCATTATCCTTCAGAAATTCAAAATCTTTGTCTTTTTCTTCCTGAGTTCGAGGCTCTGAGAAATGCTCAGCAATTTATCCTGGAGTACAGATAATGGTAGGTCATCTCCATCATCGCAATCCACCGGATTGTAGAGGATGTTCTTTTTGCATCCCTTGAAACGCAATCCATGCTTGAGCCACCCAGAAAATAGCATCTTCAATGTTGATATTTTTTACATTTTCGTGGATTTCTTCAGTTCGTCCCATCATCTCTTGCATAAGAGTTTTTCGGTAGTGGGTTTTGACCATTTGAATTATATTCTGGTCAATGGGTTGAACAACAGCTGTCGTGTAAGGAGGTAGAAATTCGGTCAAGATTTTTCCATCTGCGGTTTATAATTCTCTGCAACAGCAAAAATAACAATAATTAACGACCCCATAATGCCCCGATAAAAATATCCAAAAACCCCCGTAACCCGAGGCACAAATTCCTCAATAAAACATTGTTTAAGGTGAATTGCTGCTCCATGTATTTTTTCCTATCTTTTATCTCTCTCTCTCTCTCGCAAACTAACCTCGCTATTTCAAATTGATAAATCTCGATTGTTAGTGAATGAACATCGAATCGAACTCCATCAGATTGCTCACAGCAAGTAAGCATACAAATTGATGTGATGAAATTTTCAATATCTAGTACAGATTCTGACTTATATCAATTCTAAATTCTGAGGTAATGGCTGCCGTCAAGAATGCTTCAGTTTACGCCCTTAAACAAAGATATATATCTCACCAAAAAGAAGAAATAAAAATTTCCCCATACGTGACGGTGCATAAAAGGAGTAACACTCTCTTTTGATACTTCCTTCCCCCGAGCCACAAACAGCGTTGAACCAACCAATTGACAACCTGCCTGGCAGCCCTAATTGACGCCTGTGACATTTCTAGAATTTTTTTTTTTCAATAGATCATTGCACGGAATGTATTAACCTCACTTTTTTGACAGTTCAGGGAGCTTGTTTACAAGGTGTTAGAATTCGATCCGCCCAACAGAAATTTTAAATTGGCTCTTTCCGGATTCTCTACGATGAGATACAGGAAATAATGTAAAAATAAGCACTGGTGTCCGTTTTTCAGCTGTTTTACTTCAATCGTTATAAACTTAGAGCACAAATTCACAAACCAACCTTACTGAAAATATTCTAAGTCCGCGTAAACAAGCTCCCTGAACTGTCACAACTGCATTGATGACGCCATCGTGCAATGATCTATAAGGTGAATCTAACAAAGAGAGATTCTCTCCTCTCTCACTCTCAAACCGAGATTTGTCTAAACGCATGAGTGGGAGCAATAAGGTACAGAGAGGTGAAACATATCAAGCCCAGTTGGGACGTCACTAATTGCAGGGTAATCCAGCATAAAGGGTGATACGGTCAAAATTTGGTCAAGGGAAAACGCGTGTAAATCGGTGAAATCGTTTATTTAAAAATCAAATTAAATTTCTTTTTCAAGTTCAATTAGTATAAAATTCAGGAAAAATATTCAGTTAGGCTTCCGCTTTTCCAAATCCGAATTGCCGGGCCTTACGCTTGACCCCTGCCATCAGATTTTGTACAGCCACCTTGTCCACCTTCTTCGCCGCAGAAAGCCAGTTTGCCTTGAACTGCTGCTCGTCCTTAGCAGTTTTTTTGGTCTTCTTTAGGTTCCGCTTGACAATAGCCCAGTATTTCTCAATTGGGCGGAGCTCTGGCGTGTTGGGAGGGTTCTTGTCCTTGGGAACCACCTGCACGTTGTTGGCGGCGTACCACTCCATGGCCTTTTTACCGTAATGGCAAGATGCCAAATCCGGCCAAAACAGTACGGAACAACCGTGTTTCTTCAGGAAAGGCAGCAGACGTTTATTCAAACACTCTTTCACGTAAATTTCTTGGTTGACAGTCCCGGAAGCTATGAAAATGCTGCTTTTCAAGCCACAGGTACAGATGGCTTGCCAAACCAGATATTTCTTTGCGAACTTTGACAGTTTCGTGTGCTTGAAAATATCTGCTACCTTTCCCCTTCCTTTTGCCGTATAAAACTCCTGTCCCGGAAGCTGCTTGTAGTCGGCTTTGACGTAGGTTTCGTCGTCCATTACCACGCAGTCAAACTTCGTCAGCATCGTCGTGTACAGCCTCCGGATCGCGCTTTGGCCGTCGTATTTTGTTTATCATCGCGATTTGGAGTCACTACCTTCTTGTAAGTCGATAGTCCGGCTCGTTTTTGGCTCGATGCACGGTTGTAGACGATACACCCAGCTTATTTGCGGCATCTCGGAGAGATAGGTTAGGGTTTCGCTTGAAACTACCGGCAACTCTCTTTGTCGTCTCAGCGGCTTCCGGTTTTCGATTTCCCCCCGATCCAGACTTCCTGGCTGTCGACAAACGTTCCCCAAACACTTTAATTACATTTGTAACGGTTGATTTGGCAACTTTTAGCGATTTTGCCAACTTTGCGTGCGAGTAGCTCGGATTTTCGCGATGCGCGAGCAAAATTTTGATACGCTGCTCTTCTTGCTTGGACGGCATTTTGACAACTGAAGAGTGAATTCCAAAATCAAAATAGGAGCAACATTCTACACACACACACCTTCAAAATGAGGGGTGTTCAGGTTTTTTAAATGCAAAATTGAAAGAAATACGTCAAGTTGATATTGACCAAATTTTGACCGTATCGCCCTTTAATATACAACAATTTTTCTCTCAAAATTTCAAAATTCATACATTTTATTAATTTATCAGATTTGTTTTAGATTATACCACCGAGATGGCGCTGTAATCTATCTGTACTACATATAGAGAATTTCTGTCCGGTACAAAATTGATCGGATTGTTAAATTGTTATTTGACATTATGATTTTACTCCATTTAGCAAAGATAGACTGCAGCGCTATCTTAGTGGCAAGATCTGGAATTAATATTATAATGTCAAAAGACGACAAATGACGAACAGAGAAACTTTGAACAAGACGGCAACTCTCTAGAGCTTCATTTGGCAAAGATAGACTGCAGCGCCATCTCTGAAGCAAGATATGTAACTAATATGATAATCTCAAAAGATGACAAATAATATATTGTGGAACTTTGCATGAGACGACAACTCCCTAGAGCTTCATTTGGAAAATATAGACTGCAGCGCCATCTTCACGGCCCCATTTGGAACTAATCTGATAATATCTAGTGACTATATTTTACATTCTCAACAACATTGCCGAAGACAACAGTTCTCTAAAGCTTTATTTGGCAAAGATAAGCTCCAGCGCTATCTGTGCAGTATGATCTGGAACTAATTTGATCATTTCAAATGTCGTTATTTTACATTCTCAAAAATTTTGCTCAAAAAGGCAACTCTCTAGAGCCTCATTTTGCAAAGATTGAATGCACCGCCATCTTGGTGGCACAATTTGGAACTAGTCTGATAATGTTAAGTGACTACATTTTAAATTCCAAACAACTTTGCCGAAGACGGCACCTCTCTAGAGCTTCATTTGACAAAGAGGGACTGCAGCGCCATCTTTGCGGCCCCATTTGGAACTAATCTGATAATATCAAGTGAATAAATTTTATATTTTCAACAACTTTACCGAAGACAACAATTCTCTAGAGCTTTATTTGGCAAAGATAAGCTGCAGCGCTACCTGTGCAGTATGATCTGGAACTAATTTGATCATTTCAAATGTCGTTATTTTACATTCTCAAAAACTTTGCTCAAGGCGGCAACTCTCTAGAGCCTTATTTTGCAAAGATAGGCTGCAGCGTCATCTTGGTGGCGCAATTTGGAACTAATCTGATAATTTTAAGTGACTACATTTTAAATTCCAAACATTTTTGCCCTAGACGGCACCTCTCCAGAGCTTCATTTGGAAAATATAGACTGCAGCGCCATCTTGGTGGCGCAATTTAGAACTAATCTGATAAAGTTAGGTGACTACATTTTAAATTCCAAACAAATTTTCCGAGGACGACAACTCTCTAGAAATTCATTTGACAAAGATAAACTGCAGCGCTATCTCTGCGGCAAAATCTGGAACTGATATGATAATGTTAAATGACTACATTGTATATTCCAAACCACTTTTCTGAAGGCGGAAACTCTCTGGAGCTTCAAATGGCAAAGATAGTCTGCAGCGCCATCTCTGCAGCTTGATTTGGAACTAATATGATTATATAAAAAGACGATTCGTTACCTCAGTGCTAAAGTCGCATATTTTCTACAATGAGTCTGGAATGATTTATATGCATTCCTGTTAACACAGCCAAATTAAATCTTCCTTCACTTTGTAGCAGATTTCTGGGGGACAATGTAAACAGTTTTTTTTTTTATTTCAATGCATTTTTAAGACCAGAACCATTTAAAAGTGCATAAACATTGATTCTAAGCTAAAATTTTGAAATTCTACTAAGGGATGAAATCCGGGTCAATATTGACCCTGATGTCTTATGTGTCACTTTCTATTGTACAATCACATTAAACTGATTTTTATAAAAAGATTTTTTGCAAAAATGAAAAATTCTGTAAAATGTCAGTCAGAAAATTTCAGCCCGATTGCTTTAATAATAAAAGTGTTAGCGTACATTGAAGTTGCGCCATGGGTCAGAATTGACCCCCATAACTTAGGAAGGTTAAGAGAAAGTTATTGAAAAAGTGACTAAATTTTATTAAAAATCTTCTATAAAACATCATAGCGCTACATCATCTTCAACAAAAATATGTGTTTTGATAAAATGAGTAATTTTGTAGAAAATTTGAAAACCTTGTCTTGGACAAAGTTGTTTGTTTTAGTGTGTTCTGCAACTTTTTTGAAGACAATATTTTTCTGTGCACGTTCTGAAAAAATAAATTTTTGATGATACAAAAAGATAGCCTATTTTAAGACAAAAAACTTCTTCGAAGATATTACCCTATATACCCCTTCACGCTATTAAATAACCACGTGATTTTAATTGGTTTGTTTCACTGTGAAACACATGGAAGCGTTAACAAGAACAAGAACAAGAACATAAGAATGAATTGAAAAAGACGGCCAAATAAATTCAATACCACCCACTTTTCGTAGAGTTGCGTGGATACGGTTTCGGAAATTTTACATATTCGATTATCTTACATATTACAGATTTGGAAATTTTACATATAACAGATTCGGTTTCTGAAATTTTACATAAAACTTTGTTTACGTTTCTCCATGTATGTCAAAGACAAATTACTTATTGTGTAGAATTTGATATTTCTAAGTTGAAGCCGAAGCGTGAAAATGAATCTGATGGAAAGACTTAAAATCAATTAAACAAAAAATAACATCAAAACATCAAACAGTTTTAAACAGCCGCAAAGTCCTTCTCAGCACAAGCCTCTCTTTGACTCAGATTGAACAGTTTGCACGAGATCAATGACTCAGTTTCGTTAAAAGTTAAGCTATCCATAGATTATGAGTAAGTCCACTTTTGGCGAAACTGGGTCTTTGATCACGTGCAACCGTTTTAAGCTGAGTCAAAGAAGTTAATCTTTGCAACGATGCACAAACAATCAAGCGGTGAACAATGGATCAGTCGATTTTCTGCTTGTTTCTTCACCGCTTTGTTATGATACTTTCAAATATTTTCAACACACAAACACCTTAATGGAAGAAGCGAACATCTTGCATTTTTTACGACAGTCACCGCAAAAAGAAGTATGCATATTAAGCTACAGAAGACAGGGCCCATGGATCGATCAATATTACTTAGAACTGGTGTCTAACGGCTTAGATGAAAACGGATATTAGCCGATACTATTCGAAACAGTCTGTTTACAATTGATTTGATCTGTGCACACATTTCGACTAACGATTTCCCAAAATCAATCAACACATGAAACTAAGCTCCACTGCAAGAACCTACAGTCCACTCACATCCATTGACTTGATGAACTTACTGACCAAACAACTTCATCTGGCTCAAGTTTTCTTCCATCCACCAATCGTGAGAAATTTTCCACACCACGACGCACGTCATGAACGACCTCAAACGCGGCTGACCACGCGCTTCTGCTGGAGAAAAAGCCGAGAAAGGTGATTAATCACTGCCAATATATCATAACAATGGACAGCCACGTATGCGGCTCTTCTACTCGAACGGTAACGGACTCAAGGCAAGTCGAGGATCTCGTTACCGTCCGGCAACGGCGCAGAGAACGAACCGAAAGTCACAAGGTCACTTTTGTTTATTCAATCAAAACGGAAAGTAAATTGGGCGTGAAAAATGGAAGTTAGTTCGGAGCCATTACGATAACGAGACTCAGACGAGGAAGAAAATCTTTGTCACGTTTCATCCATGAATCTAATTCCAATGCGGACAGACTTTTGCTTCAGCCTTATAAATTACTCACAGAGGAGACATTCAAACCCAAAAATGGTCCAACAAATCTTCTAAACTAACCGAATAGAGCTCTTCCGGGCAGTATTAGCCTGAAACAAGTTCAACGCAATCTCAAAACTTGCACGTCCACTCGTCGGTGTCGTAGAGGAACTCGGAACGAGTGAGACATTCGAACGCTTTATGGGCTCCAGTGTTGAACCCCGAGCACTGATGGAGCCCGTAAGGTTCGGATCATCATGATTGAGAGCGTTTACTGGACTCATCCCAAGCAACGGATGCGTTCCGTTGGAGAGATCGGATGCTGAGATGAACCTTCCTTTCCTCCGAGAGCAGGGGAATAATTTAGGTTTGGCTGCTGTTTTAATGTTTGTTTGCAAACCGACGGACTCGGTAGTTTTGGGACAACTGCGGACCATGTCATCGGAACGAGAACAAACATAAACAACCTCCTTGCACTCTTCTATTGGACTTACTGCCGCGTGTCTGTGGCAATTCTGTTCTGTTGTGAGCTATGTGAATTCCACCTACAACCAGAGGTCGGTCGAGTTGGATGAAAAGTTCAAATCTCTTGTCCTCTCGGTGTGGCGTGTGGGTGACCATGTAGTCGGATGTTGGTGTATAAATTTTCATCCAATTGTTCCTCGATAAATAAACTTCGGTTGTGGAGAGAGTGAAATGGTCCTTTTCTCTTTGAAGGGCATAAATTCCAGTACGTCTGCTTGATGGTAGCATTCTGGTCTCTGGATTCAAAGATGCCCTTCGGCATAAAATAAACATGTTCTAATCAGGAAAAACATCTCGTTCCGGGATGTCCTGTGTGGAATCCAGACGGAGTAGATCCGTTCATAGGTCCTGTGAAAAAGGTCAGTTGATGTCAATTACTGATGGCAAAGCGGATGACACACGGATATTCAGGGAGAAGGTCACCTGTGTGCCACCGGTCGGTAGATGGCGTGTGGTTTTCATTGCCATTGACTGGCGACGCCTTGGAATAGGTTCAGTACAGTCAGCTGCACAGAGGGGGTGTAAATGTTGTCATTAGCATTTATTTCCGCATGACGAAGGCCATTCTGTTCGGCGACCAACCCAACGACAAGTCTGAGAGCAGGCAGTTCATACCAAACCCATAATGGAACGGAGACAAATTAAACACATCCTGTGAAAGTGTCATATGGCCGTGGTGCTCTTGGTGTGTTTATGCTAGGAAATCGAGCGCAACGCTGTGGTTAGTAATTTCGAGAACAATTTGCTTCTGGATGGTATTAAATTTTATGCAAAATGCTTTGGCAGGATAATACGGTGTAAACGTATGCATTTTGTTATTTCAGTACGCTGCAATGTGGTGAAGCTTATGAGTGAAACGACTGCATGTGGGTGTTATTATTACAAAATTAAACCGCTTATTTTGGATACGCAAATTTATCAAAACAATTAAGTAATGATTCCAGTAAACTTCCATAGGATACTTGGTGAACAACTCGTAGAAAATAAACTGATTGGCATAAGAATCCATTGATGCCTTTGGCCCATATTTCGAATTTGCTGGCGTTTTTAACATTTTCTGGTGTTTTTTCAATGTAAGCAGGATAAAAGCCTTCGTTGCCACTCAATTCAATTTTGTTGGGCGACCGCATTTATTTTTTACTTTCCAGTTCTTTACCATCACGACAATCCTGCTGTTCGTATACGAAGAGATATTTACCACCATCTATAAGTCGTTGCAATTAATCGCCCGAGTTAGGTCATCAACAATGAAACATTGCTGCTACCGATTTGACAGACAGTTGCCTCCTACACATTCCAGGACAACATAATTTCCGATAAAGCAACTATAAGAGGCCTCGACAAAGAGAGGAAGTTCTCTTGTATCATTATTGTTTCAATAAATATTGAAATAAGTGTAGAGAATAGAAGAATTTCGAAATAAATCAAAGCGAAATTTATTCAGCCGCTCTCGTTGTGCCTATCACCTTCAAAACACGATATTCAGTTGATTTTGATATTGGATTGTGTTTGAACACGCTTAGAAAGCCGTCCAAAAAAGTTGCCAAATTGTGCACGTAAATCCAGCTTGCATAATACGACGTGTTGAATGAAAACCAGGGATGTCAGCAAATTTTTCAAAATGTCTGTAAAGAACATTAAAAAATGTCTGTATTTGTCAGTATTGAAGATTTTGTGAAAAAATTGTGTAAAGAATGTGGGGTTAGGGGTGTATTTTATTAGAGAGCAAGGTGAGGAATTTTAAGTTTTCGCAAAACTAAGGTAAACTCATACTCTCTAATGCGTTGGTTTCGAGAGCCTTATTAATTTGCTTTTTCTGTTTACAACTGTAACTAATTTTCTAGAGAATCTCTTTTTTTAAGGAGTCTTGCCCTTTTCAAATTTACACATGTGCTTGAGGTCCTTCTTATTTTGTAGCAATTATCGTATGCATTTAAAAAATGAACTGATTTTAGCGATTCTGAAAGCGGTCACCCTGCCACTAGGTGCTGAATCCACCTGTGTATTGTAACTAATGAAGACTTCCACCTGCTTGCACTTGTGACCGTCTTGAATAGTCAGCCCAGCTAACTCACCTCTTATTTATCTCAGGATCGGTTTACCGTACTAGAAGAAACTCACCTTTTTCCACCTGACGAAATTTCAACCTAAAACTTTTCTCTCGGTTTTTTGTTTGCAAGAATTGTTTTACAAGAAAACCAAGCCAAAATTATATTCTAGGGACGATTGATTGAATCACAAAAATGAATTTGATTTTTACTGAATTTATATTAAGAAATGTAGTTTTTAGCTTATTTAACTCACTGCTCGATGTCTGCTGTTGCCTCGCTGATGCCGCCGTTGATTCCGTCGCTGATGTCGCTGTTTTTTTATTCCGTGTCGGGTATTTTCGTCACTGCGACCAATTTTTAGATCTATTGTGACATATCCCCTTTTTGTTGTTGCTTTAGTTATTTTCAGCATGACGCATCACTATTGATAGAAGTGATCGTCAAAGTCTGACCTAAAGCATTGTTCCAGGACGGTATAACGCTCCGAATAAAGTGTACTACCGTACTGGGGTTTGTTCTCCAAATCTCAAGGGGTTCTAGTAGCCCTTTGTTAAAGAACTTCAGCCTATTATTGAAAATTGCCGGGCAGTGGCATAACAAGTGTTCCGAGTCTTCTCTATCCATGTTACAGAATCGACATGAATCATCTTGAAGTTTTCCTATCAGCTTCAAGTGATAACGGCTCGGACAGTGACCGGTTATAAGGCCTGTCATTGAAATGTTTGGAGTAATGAACCGCTTTGATTGCCTAGCTTTGAAAGTGTTGTTCCAGTTTGTCTCCACTTTCAAGCATTCCCAGGCTTTCATCTCCATTCTAAGAGAAGAAGCAGATACACCACAAAAGGGTTCAGGTCCTACAAACTGATGAGACGATCCGAGTCTTGCTAGTTCATCGGCTTTCTCGTTTCCATCAATTCCAGAATGACCAGGAACCCAGTACAAATTGACTTGATTACGACAAGACAATGTCCGAAGTGATTGAACACATTCCCAAACATGTTTGGACGTGCATATTGCTGACTTTAAAGCATTCAGAGCTGCTTGACTATCCAAAAAAATGCCTACATTTGAATATCTATAGTTTCTGCGTAAGCATATAGCAGAACATTCCAGAATTGCTTGAATTTCAGCTTGGAATACAGTTGGCCACTTTCCCATAGGGATTGAAAGGTTAATCCCTGGGCCAGTTACCCCAGCTCCCACTTGATTGTTCATTTTCGAACCGTCTGTATAGAAAACAATCGATCCTTGGCGGAGGTTTGGGCCACTTCTTGCCCACGAATCACGCCCAGGATCAATAACTTGATATGAACAATCAAAGTTGTATTTTTTTTCCATCCAATCTTCGTTGTTCATAACTAAAGGATTAAATTTTACAATTTTTAGAATGCTAAGATGTCCTATTAGATCACCTTCTAAAAGGTTCGCAAACCTTCTGATCCTTAGAGCGCTCTTTTCAGCTTCTAACTGTATGAATTGATGCAATGGCAACATAAAAAGTAGTGCATCCAGTGCCTTCGTTGGTGTACTTCTCATTGGACCGCTAATTGAACAAGTTGCTAGTCTTTGAAGTTTTTCTAACCTTCTTTGTGCAACAGTTTCTTTTGTTTTTGGCCACCAGACCAATGAAGCATAGGTAATCTTGGGTCTCACAATTGCCGAATAAATCCAATGGATCATTTTTGGCCTTAGTCCCCATTGCTTACCAAATGTTCTTTTGGCTATCCATAGAGCATTTGTCGATCTGTTGATTGTCTGCTCTAAATGAAAGTTCCAATTTAGTTTGCTGTCAAGAAATACTCCAAGGTATTTGACTGTATTTGAAAGTACCAAATGTGTGCCTTTCGACCTTAAGTTCTCAATACAGTATTTTCTCTTCTTTGTAAATGGCACAATAGTAGTTTTGGAAGGGTTTATGTTCAAGCCTTCCTTATCACACCACGAAGAGACATAATTTAAAGCACTTTGCATTCTGTTTGCAATGATACAGTCGTATTTACTGCGTACTATTAAGACTATATCATCTGCGAAGCCAACTACTTTAAACCCTAGGGTTTTCAGATTTTTAAGGAGATCATCAACTATTATAGACCACAATAAAGGTGATAATACGCCTCCTTGTGGACACCCTTTTACAGCTCTAATACTGATGGATGAGCTTCCGAGGTTTGCTGATATTTGTCTATTTGATAACATCTCGTTAATCCAATCGACAATACATTTGTCGAAACCAAGTTTCATCATTGCTTTAGCCATTGAACTATGAGATGAATTATCAAATGCTCCTTCAATGTCTAGGAACGCAGCTAGTGAGATTTCCTTAGCTTGAAAAGATTTTTCTAGTTTAGTAACAACCGCATGCAACGCTGTTACCGATGATTTACCTTCCTGATAAGCAAATTGATGTTTACTCAAAGGAGTTTTAAGTAAATATGTTGACTTTATGTATTCATCAATAATTTGTTTCCATTGTTTTAAGTATAATTGACGATAAGCTTATGGGCCTATAGGATTTAGGTGAACTTTTTTCCTTTTTATTAGCCTTAGGAATAAACGTAACACGCACTTGTCGCCACGCTGTCGGAAGGTAGCTTAATGTTAAACTTGTCCGAAATAGTTTTGTTAGAATGGGTAATAGAGTTGACTTTCCCTTCTGCAGTAGTACAGGATAGATTCCATCCCTACCAGGTGATTTGAAGGGTTCAAAAGAGTCAATCGCCCATTCGACTTTTCTTTCGGTAAAAATTGTATCGGCCAAAGAACAAGCATCAACCCTGGCTCTATCTACTCCAGTCGTTGAATTTATTGTTAAATGAACATGCGTCCTGGTTTCATCAAGGCCAACTTTTGGTGCAAGTATACTTTGGTCTTCACTTGAACTAATGATAGAACATGGAAAGTGTGTTTTCATCATCAATTCCAAAGTTTCACTTGCTGATGAAGTAAAAGAACCATCCTCGTTTTTAAGAGTGCCCAGCCCATTGGAGTGATCTTTAGAGAGGTCGCTGTTGCTGATCCACCGTAGATCTCACGTTCTGTTGATGCTGGATTGCTTCAGGACCGAGTTACTGTATCGGTTCGAACGAGGTTCTAGGTCATGTGTTAACGTACGACCGGTTCAGCGCATATGGGAAGTGGTTCACTTTCACAATCACTATTGTCTTCGAGAGGAATTAAACTTAACTCGCCCCGCGACACCTTGCCTAGCCGGTTTACTAACCACACGGACAGTTCTTTACCGTGTCGACTAAAACTTTTCAACCGGAAGACGACCTCTCGGCACACTGGGTTTACTAACTGGCCTCAATTTATTGATGAGGAAATCCATCACGTGGTCACTACTTTTTGCACTGTATAAAATAATTTTTTCTGGCGAGTTAAGTCACACTTAGGGCTAAGCTCTTTTAACGTTTTAGTTGAGAATACAACCGGAGGAAACGTTTAAACTTTTAACTGTCCTCTTTCTTTGAAACTTCTAATTCCGGTGAAAATGACGGGTTTGATTCTCACTTGCTGAACTCTTTACGCACCAATCTTCTTCACTTCCCCGGATACAAGAGCCCCTTACAAAGAATTGAAGTCCCTTATATAGATCACCCAGATTTGAATCTAGGTAGTCACATGTCATCATACGATCATCAGGCCATCGATGACGAGCGTATCGTATGATATGTGCGCCTTCGGGATTTTCTCACTTCGGGTGTCGAGCAGTTGGTAGTGTTCTCCGCTACAACAATACTCGAGCAGTAGAGCTGCCTGATTCCCTGCACTAATTAGAAGCTAAGCATAATTAACTGGTGTGTTCGAAATCCCTATCTGCGCAACTCCTATCTGACACGTAAAGATGTGAGCCGTTTCATTTGACGATACATGGCATATTTTTATCGTGCTGCATTTTTGGAATGATTTTTATTTTCCCAAAATGAAGCGTGACAACGATTCACAAACCTTTACGGCTCAAAAATATTTAAAAATTCAAGGGCATTGGAGCTCATCAATTTGTCATAAAATTTAATCGTTTTATATAATTCAAGGAATTCTTGCATTTATTTTACATTTACGTACAATTTTTAGATAAAATGAATGATCAAACTGACACTAAAATATAGAATGTAAGTCCGGAACATTCGTCAAAGGTTACAGTATCACTAATCGTAGCAACCCTGTTGTGTACAGAAAAAAAGGGCAGCGTTATCAATAACCCAAATGGAGCAGCTGCAGGTGTTGGTGAAAAATATCTTTTCGGCTAAAGGTGACGCCGTGTTCATAATGGATGGCGAGACTTACTTGACGCTGGACGGTAACGACTGGTAGGAGACTGGATAGTATTACTCCCCCACCAAGGAGGTAAGCGTTGACGTCAAATATTTCTTCCCTTACAAGTTCCTGTGGAGAGCCACTCTGTGGCTGACGATCAGCGAGAAGGGAATGTCCAAGTCGCTTCTTTTTCCATCATGGCTTACAGTGAACGAGGAGATATACCGTACGAAGTGCCTGCCGGAATATGCCTGCTTCATCAAGAAGCATCACACGAAAAAGAATGTGGTCTTTTGGGTGGACCTGTCCTCGGCCCATTATGCCAAGAGATCACTGGAGGCGAAGGGCCAGTTGAAAATGAACATTGTGTTGAAGACCACCAACTCTCCCAACGTCCTCAAGCTGTCCTCCGATAGAATGTGTTTGATCGAATCTTGAATTTAGGATCTACTCCAATTCTCCAGCTTCTCCATGGCCAAAAAGGAGAAGGCAACACCAAGCAAGAGCTGCCGAGATCCATCTTTTAATCGGTCATAGATAAAGTTTCGGTCCATTGCTGTACGGCTGATCGGCAGAGCGTCGTAGCATTTTTTTTAGAAAGCTCAATAAACGTAGGATTTTGGTGAACTTTGTTCCGTTATATTATAATTTGTAGCTTTTTTTTTGCATTGCTATTCGAAATTAATTCAATTTTTAATGCAAACGTTATCTGAAATTTTGAAAAGTATATAAGTTCGTTAAAATTATGTAATATACTTGAGTCTTGATACGCTTTTTTGTTTTAATTCTCAGAACTGTTTCGAAGATTTCTTAAAGGTATTTGAAAACTTAAGGCCACTTGATGCTTAACTTAAGCTCATTTACGAATCCTTCTATAACTAAGCTTTGTATTAAATTTTCTTTTTTAAACTTATATAATTTTCTGAAAATTTCTCAAGTTTGACTTACATTTAGATAAGGTTTTTTCGCATTGCTTTGCTATTGAATTAAATAATATATGGAATAATTTTATTTAGGTATATACATGTAGAATTTAATAAATTCCCTAAAAAGGAGGGGTTAACTTGTCAACAAATGTCGGAAGACACATAGTACCATTCAAAGTTCTGATTCACAAGAAAATAGTCGTTTAATATCAGTAAAGATTCTACAGTATCACTTCAAAAAAAATTGCTTCCGTGCTTATAAAAATTCAACTTTTTTTATAACTAAAATCTGTTTTTTGAGCATTATTAAACTTCTGATAAATCTTCCAGATCTTTTAAAATTTTAACAATTAAGAGTTCTTTGAAAATACTATTGGCGCCGCTACATTAAAAACGAAATCATCACTTGTTAATTATCTGAAAAGTTTTCTGAATTTCTATGGGATTTTCCAGTAGGATAAGTAGATTTGAAGTAATCAGATGGAACCTTCCACTGCTGCCATCAAGTCAAGCCAGAAGTCCTTTGCAGCAGTCACGACAGCTCCGGATCCAAAATATGATTTTTGCGAAAAGGGTCATCTTCACTTGTCCAGAGTTCAACGGACTCTCCGTCCAGAAGACTTTTAAGCGTTGCAAGCATCGGCACCATAGTTTGCTGCATGTGGAGGAGAAACCGAAACCACCTGGAGCTAAAAATCCACAAGTGGAGCCCACTGTTCAAACTCCGAGGAAAGTTGAACAACCATCGAAGCCCTCCGGTGAAGTCTTCCAGCTGCTGCAGTAAAAGAGTACCATACCACCAAGTGTTACTGCTCAAAACCGTGGTGGAAGTTATTGATAAAACCCAAAAACCCACCCCTGTCGAGATTTATTAGTGCCTCTCAAGTGAATCTTATTTCTAAGCAAATGATTGAGTCCCTAGGGCTACACGCGAGTCTGTCTAATGTCGCCGTTGCTGGGGTTAACTACACCAAATGTCAAGCCAAGAGCAGCAGTGTGGTTCACATCCGGTCAAGGTATTCGGGGTTCAGCGCCAACGTAATGTGCTTGGTGGTTGATAAAGTAACGTCGGATTTGCCTTTTTTCGACGTTCAATGTTCGAGATTGGGAAATTCCTCTTGGAACAAAAGGTTCAGTCTGAACTTTAATGACCCTTACAAAATAAAATCATTGTATGTTGCATATGTGAGACCTATCCTTGAATATTATAGTGTAGTTTGGGATTCATATCAGGATACACATTTAAACCGTTTTGAGTCAGTTCAAAAACAGTTTTAATTAAAGGCTCTAATAAAACTGAATTGAACATTCTCACCACTACCATCTTTCGAGGCACGGTGCATGTTGATAAAATGAGATGGGCTCACAAAACGAAGAGAATTTGCAATGGTATCTTTTATCAACGACGGTATAGAGCAAATTTTGAACATTCCAGAGATTTTGGTAAATCTTAACTTGTATATCTTCGCTGGATTTCTAAGAAACAGAATTTTTATAACATTAATAATCACAGAACAGATTATGCCAAAAATGGAACTTCAAACAGGGTGATGATTTGCTACAACGTAAACTGTGAAACAATCGATGTGACAATGTCTAAAGGTTTGCTTTAAAAACAATTCTTTTTGAGATTAGTTAAGTCGTGTACAAAGATAAAAATAGATTCCAATTAATTATTGTAACTGAAATGGTCTAGGCTTGATTGACAATAAATAAATAAATAAATAAATAAATAAAATTCCTGCGCTGACTGACTCTTAATCAGTGATAAAAATATAAACCTTATCATTCAGTTAAAAATTTTAGAGGCTCAAATTTACAGGAAAATTTTGTTTTTTTTTTTTTGTTATTCTGCATTCAACATATTTTATAGTAGATCGTAAGTGAGTCTAACTTGGTTTGGCAAAATGCCATCATTACACCTTGTTCATGCAATGTACAAAATGTATTTCGTGCGTACCGGCCAATAACTGTTCCTCTTTTATTGAACCTGCCTAAGTTGGTGTTGTTGGTCAGCTGAGCTAAAAGCATTTGCTTACCTTCATATGAATGAAAAAGCATTACAACCATCGAGTCGAAAGCTGTGAATTCATCTACTACTACTGCTTAATTTGTTTTTATTTCCATTCTGCATAATATACTAATTTACATTGTAAGTGTTTTAGCCCAATGGGCTCTTCAGCTTTGTTTAAGTGTTTTATGTGTTTGGTGTGTTTAGTGTGTTTATGTTATAATTAAGTCTTCAGATCAGCCCTTGGGGCATTGTCAGGTAAAATTTGATAACCTACTTAAACTAAAACTATAGCTACAATCTGAAAATCCTAGGGGTGGGGAACCAGATTCTGGATGATCTGGTGATCCGATGTCAGGCAGCGTGCCCTGAACCGATTGATAGACTCACTAAAGCGATCGTCGACCTCAGATGTTGTTATCCTCGGAGGGGTGTTCAGGATCATCCTGAGGAACTAATTTTGAACACGCTGAAGTTTCCGGTGATGTGCTGTGAATTCATCTTCAATAATTGCGCTACTTGTCAAAAATGACCATGACCTAGTAAGATCAACCACGGATTCAGAAGCAGCTCTTCTCAATAGGATCAAAAAATCTTCACCAATGAATTACCTTCCCCATGGTTTCGTTTTTTATTTGCATTCTATTTTGAGTCAATAAAACAGATCTGTCAAACATCCATGCAACGATAGCATCAGAAAGCATATCATTTTGTTTTGAATCGTAGTTCTTTGTGTTGTTCTCGTACGATAGACGAATATTAATTTTAAACATACAAATGTTTCTTTCTTTTTGAAAACGGATGTGTTATTGAATACCAAGTCAGCTTTATAAATAAAAAGTAATAATCAGTTTCATTGCAGAAAACAAACAATTGATTGGTGAGTCGAACGGTCGATTTCGTAGTAAAGGATGGAACGGTCAAAACTTGGTCGACTCATATATGACGTAGTTTTTTTAATCGTGCATTTAAAAAACTTGAACACCCCTAATTGTAGGTGTATGTTTACGAAATGTTGACTCTATTTTGTTTTTGCCTTTTTCCATTCAGTTGTCAAAATGGCGTCGAAGCAAGAAGAGCAGTGTATCAATATTTTGCACGCACATAAACAAAATCCAAATTATTCCCACGCCGACTTGGAAAAATCACTTAATACTGCCAAATCAACCGTGAGGAATGTTATGAAAGTGTTCGAAGAACGTCTGACGGCTGCCAGGAAGCTGGGATCAGGAGGAAACCGAAACTAGGAAGAATAGTGGCCAGCATTTTCAAACGCAATCCCAACCTCTCGATCAGAGATATCGGAGAAAAAATTGGGAATGCCCCACACAACAGTGCAAAGAGCAAAGAAACGAGCCGGACTGTCAACATATAAGGTAACAGTGGCACCAAATCCTGATGATAAGCAAAACACAACAGCCAAATGAAGAGCGCCCAAGTTGTACACGAGTTTGTTGACCAAGTTTGATTGCGCCGTAATGGACGATGAAACATACGTCAAGGCTGATTTCAAGCAGCTCCCAGGCCAAGAGTTTTATACGACTACCGGAAAGGTAAATGTTCAAGGTAAGTTTAAGTAGAAAAAAAATGTCAAAGTTCCCGAAAAAATACTTGGTTTGGCAGGCGAAAGTTTCATAACAACTGGCACTGTCAACCAAGAAATTTATATATGAGCGTAAATGAGCGTTTCCAGTCGAAATGACCTACCGACCAACTTCGAGTGTCTCCGATTTAATTGAAAATTGTTACATATGTTTTACCAACGAAAGCAAGTTTTTACACTGATGCAAAACATGTTTGGACTCAAGAGTCAGTTTTAAAAAGGGCGTAAGCATTTTAAAGAGCACTTCAATTAATAATTTGTAGCTCGGAAACCTTTGTTTGTACAACAAAACTGTCAAAAAACAAGTTGTCGCCCTAAGTGTGAAGGTTGTAAGAAAAAAAATACACTGAAAAAAAAAATTCGGAAAAAAATTTAAGGTTAACATTAAAATATAAATATCTCAAAAACATTTATTTTATTTTATTTTAATTTTGATTGTGAAAATTTGAAGTTATTACGCAAATTTTCACGAAGATTTCAGAATGCAAAAATGTCAGGAAAAAAAGTTTTTAGAGCATCAACTTTTGGTGTATTTCTCAAAATATTAATATTTGAAATAAACGTATTCTGATGATATAATCTGATTTTTAAAATATTTTTAAATTTTTTTTAGCACCAATGATGAACTTCGTAAGAGCATTCGTTCTCGAGATATTTCCGATTTAATTTTATCATATTCGAATAATATTCGAAAATATGACCTTTTCATAAAATATTCGCTTTTATCTTTGGGGAAACATGGCGCCGTCCAAGAAAGTGAGTTAAGCGGCTAAAATAAAAATTCTTTACCGTCGACGTTCGAACAGAATCAACTCGGCAGAGCTGATTCAGACCTTTGATAATGACTATGTTCTGGATCAAGCTAACCAACTTGTAGTTAGACTCCAACATTTGGATGAATTATGGCGGGATTTTCAATCGATCCAAGATCAGATCGAGGACATAGAAGAGCCAGAGGAGGACTTTTTGTGAGGATAGGCGAGTTTTCCAGAATCAATATTATGTGCTGAAGGCATCCCTAACAAGCAAGATTCTCCCGATTCCTCCTCCGTTGCCACCACCAGCGGTTAGAAATCCCCCCCTACCAAAGACAATGCCGAATCTCCGCCTACCAGAAATAAAAATTAAGGAGTTTTCTGGCAATTTCGACGAATGGGAATCGTTTAATGACCATTTTGTTTCATTGATCGATTCAAATCAACAACTAACCATGGTACAAAAGCTGTACTACCTGAGAGCTTCAGTCACTGGTGAAGCTGCTCGCATGATTTCATCCCTTGATCTCACCACAAATAATGATCGGGTTGCATGGAACTTGTTGAAAAACCGGTTCGAGAATAAGCATATGCTGATTAAAAGGCATATGGCTGGATTGCCTTCAATTTCCCCTCTTAAGAAAGAAACACCGGTGGGTCTACTGGATTTGGCAGATGAGTTCAACCGCCATGTCCAGCTTCTGGATAAACTCGAGAACGTTGAAAGGCACTGCAATACATTTTTTGTCGAACGGTTGAGTAACTGTCTTGATCCCATCTCACTCCGGGAATGGGAAACTAAATCGGTGGGTAATGCCAGGCCAACATACGATCAGATTCTTGAATTCATCCAACAAAGATCGCGCATTCTGCAAACCCAAAAGCTCTCCCAACCTAATAGCAGTTCTCAAATTGAAAGCAAGCCCAAACCTCGTGTATCTTCGGCTCACGTGAGCACTTCGAGCACTACAAAGTGCATTTGTTGCAAGCAACCACATTTGCTTTTCTTGTGTAACCAGTTTCAACAACTCACGCCACGCGAACGGTTTGAGCTAGCCAAGAAACACTGCCTTTGCATCAATTGTCTGAAGGGGGTTTATTTCGCGAAAGATTGCGCCAGTGGTACATGTAAAACTTGCGGCAAAAAATACCACACGTTCTTAAATTCATCACCGCTAACAACGTCTCCAGCCGGAACCAGCGGCCGCCTGGTAAAGCCGATGCAACAAAGTGCTTTCGTGGAATCGAATCACTCGCCAAATATTCACATGTCGCAAATCGGTTCGGTCGAAACGATAGAAACCTCTCGGTCGGTTGAGCACCCGGATGCCTCACCACTTGTATCGCCGTTCTGCGTATCGTCGTCTACTGCCGGTTTCACTCCTCCCACGCCGTCGGTTGTTTCGTCCGAACTAAATCCACCTCCAAGTGCCTTTCAAAGTTCTGAGATGGTTCACACCTACTCTACAGTGCTCTTATCCACCGCGGTGATTAAGGTCCGAGGTGCGGACAATCAGTTCCGACTAGCTTTTGGACTTTTGGATAGTGGATCTCAGCCCAGCTTCATTTCGGAAGCCTTGTGTCAAAGGTTAGGTCTCAAGCGGTCGAAACTAAACTCTCCAGTTAGCGGCATCGGGCAGTCCACGGTCAACGTTCGTTACGGCGTAACTCTTCCGATCGCTTCTCGCTTTGGAACTTTCAATACGTGCCTCGAATGCCTTGTGTTGCCGAAACTCAACGTCGCCCTACCCAGTCATGACATCGATATTACTCGTTGGCGGATTCCACGTCACCTTCCTTTAGCAGATCCGCAATTCAACATCAGCCTGGGGGTTGATGTTATCATAGGTGCTGAGCTGTTCTTGTCGTTTTTGGAACAAGAGCAGATCAGCCTTGATACTGGGTATCCCTTTTTCCAAAAAACAGTTCTCGGTTACGTGGTATGTGGCAAGATTTCAGAAACAGAACCTAGGAACGTCGCACTTTCTAGTCATTTTTGTTCAGACGATTCTCTTGACTCTCAACTGGAACGATTCTGGGAAATCGAGAACCTAGATGACTACAAAGCCTACACTGCGGATGAGCAGTCTTGGGAAGACCATTTTCGTCAGACCATGGAGAGGGATAATGATGGTCGCTACATCGTCCGCCTACCATTGCGCAAGGAACTGGTGTCTAAGATTTGTGATTCCTACATTGCTGCTCTTCGTTGTTTCCTGTCCATGGAAAAGAAGTTTGCTGACAATGAAAACGTTCACGCAGAATACAGTAAGTTCATGGAGGAGTACGAGAGGCTAGGGCACATAGAGGTGAGTTCGCGCGTATAAACCGGTCCGCAGTTTTTCCTTCCCCATCATGCCATCTTCCGTCCAGACAGCACATCAAAGAAGATAAGAGTGGTAAGGCTTGCTTCATTTAGAATTGGAACAAACTTTTGCTCATATTGTGGCGCTCCTGGTGGACGGATTTGGAAGTTCTTGGCGCCCACGTGTCGGGAATTTTGTCAGCTTCACGTATGTATTTTTGACATTCCGCAAATCGACTGTACTTTGTAAACAATCAACATGGAAGCCGAAAGAAGGGAAAAAATTGTGCACAGTTATTTGGAAAATCCATTGTGGTCTGCATCTAGGCTAGCTAAACAGCTGAAATTGCCCAGAAATACCGTATGGCGCGTTATCAAACGGTATAAGGAAACATTGACGACGATTCGGAAGCCTCAAGCCAATCGTCGGAGTGGAACTGTCGACCGGAAACTTAGTGGTAAGATTTTGAAGACGATTAAGAGGAATCTCAATCTGTCGGACCGTGATTTGGCCAGAAAATTCGGTGCTGCCCATAGTACCGTGAGGAGAACTCGACTCCGGGAAGGAATCAAGTCGTATCGAGCTAGCAAACAGCCAAATCGGACCATAAAACAGAATAGTGTGGCCAAAATCCGTGCTCGGAAGCTATACGACCAGGTGCTGACCAAGTTCGACGGGTGTCTTCTGATGGACGATGAAACCTATGTCAAGGCTGACTTCGGGCAAATCCCAGGTCAAAAATTTTACTTGGCAACGGCTCGGGGGGATGTTCCAGCCAAATTTAAATTTGTTTTTGCCGACAAATTTGCACGAAAATTCATGATTTGGCAGGGCATTTGCAGCTGTGGCAAAAAAAAACGAATGTTTTCGTTACAAATAAGACAATGACATCGGAACTATACCAAAAAGAGTGTCTCCAAAAACGAATTTTGCCGTTCATTCGATCCCACGACCATCCCGTAATGTTTTGGCCAGATTTGGCAAGCTGTCATTACAGCAAAGTCGTTCAAGAATGGTTTGCAGAGAAAGGGGTCCAGGTTGTTCCGAAAAACCTTAACCCACCCAACTGCCCCCAGTTCCGCCCTATTGATGGGCAATCATGAAGAGGAGACTCAAGGCAAAGGGAAAGGTTGTCAAAGACATCAATCAGATGAAGACCTGGTGGAATAAGATAGCTAAAACGATGGACGAAGAAGGTGTGCGCCGCCTAATGAGCCGTGTTACAGGAAAAATTCGAGAATTCCTTCGAAACCGTGACGAATAATTTTATCCGTATTTTTTCTTAAAAGTATGAAGAAAACGCTACATTTGTATAAAAAAAGATCTTGAATTCAATAATAAATAACTGAAATACAGGCAATTGTTTTTGTTCCAATTCTATCTGAAGCAAGCTTTATTCGACTGATCATGTCGTGGTTCTGGAAATTTGTCGATCAACGATGCTCTGCTCGTCGGTCTATCCGTACAACCTGTCTTGTTCTCAACTGTCGTCAACTTGTCAACATGCCACGCTTCGTTGTCACCTGTGATGCAGAAAAGATGTTTCGACAGATATGGGTTCATCCAGAGGATCGCCGTTTTCAACAAATTCTGTGGAGGAATTATCCGTCGGAACCAATTCGTGTTTACCAACTTAAAACCGTAACGTACGGCCTTGCAAGCAATCTGTTCCACGCCACTTGAGTTCTTGATCACGTGGCTTCTGATGACAGTGCAGGTTACCCCCTCGCAGTGCCAGTCATTCGGACGGGAACATACGTCGACGACGTTCTGGCTGGGCACGATGATCTTCACACGTTGCTGAAAACCTGTAGACAACTAATTTCTTTGCTCGCGGGCGCAGGGCTCATGCTGCGAAAATGGGCTACTAACGAAATTGCAGCATTGGATGGCATCCCTACAGAGCTGTGGGAAACCTCCAACACACTGGAGATCGATCGCTCAATGGCCTACCCTCAAAACCCTTGGCCTACTGTGGTATCCCAAATCTGACATATTCATGTTTAAGTTTCCAGCTCAGCATGAGCCAAACGTCATCACTAAGCGATTGGTGGTATCCGAGATGTCGCGCCTATTTGATCCCATTGGACTTCTTGGTCCCGTCGTCGTCAACGCCAAGATGTTCGTGCAGACCCTTTGGGCGGAAAAGGTATCATGGGATATGGAGCTTCCCAAGAACCTTCAGGATTGGTGGTTGATCTACCGCCGTGAAATCGAGCTGTTATGGTCTCAACAAGTGCCGAGAAGGATTCTGGCCAATTCTTTTCGTCGTTACACTCTACACTGCTACTGTGACGCTTCCGCAAAGGGCTACGGTTGTTGCGTCTATGTGGTTTCGGAAGACGAAACCGGAAGGCTACACAGCCACATACTTACTTCGAAGTCTCGTGTCGCACCGCTTCGTGGCCAGACCATTCCACGACTGGAACTCTGCGCTGCCCTACTTGGAAGTCAGCTTATCGATACGATGCACAAGACGACAGAGTTTACGGAACCTTCAGTTATGTGGACCGATTCAACAATCGTTCTGCACTGGATCGAGTCAAAGTCCAACAGTTGGAAGGTCTTCGTATCCAACCGCGTCGCAGAAATTCAACGGTTGACCAAAGGACTCGAATGGAGACACGTCCCCACCGACTTGAACCCGGCCGACCGGATAACACGAGGAACTATGACAAGTCAGATCATAAACGATGAACTATGGTGACATGGTCCTAGATTTTTGCTATATCCAGAAGAGCAACAAGTGAAGGAGGAAGCTCGATGCGTTGTGGCACTACATGTTAGCGAAGGCGAAGCTACGGTGTTCGAACATTTTTCTGAACTCGCAAAGCTGTTGAAATTCGTCGCCTATTGCTATAGATTTCGCAACAACTGAAAATTAGCGAAAGGTCAACGTTCGGAAGGACAACTGTCAACAGAAGAATGCGAGTTTGCGCTTAAGGATTCGCGTAGCACAACGTTCGGCTTTTCCAACAGAAGTGAAATGTTATACACTTGCAAGGAATTCATCTACTACACCGCATCTTGGCCCGAGGTCGCCATAGCGCAATCTCAACCTATTCATGGACAGCTTTGGACTATTCAGAATTTATAGTCGTCTGCGCAACATTAACGCCCCATTCGATACTCGTTTTCCGATACTGCTACCGTCTAACCACAAGCTTAGTCTATTGATTGCACGAGCAACGCATCTCAAAACACTACACGGTGGACCATCACTTCTCCTTTCCACGATGCGGCAACGTTATTGGCCGCTCCAGGGTCGCAATCTAGCTCGTAAAATCACTCGTCGCTGCGTAACATGCTTCCGGTGTCGGCCGAAACCAACAACGCAAATAATGGCACCTCTACCAGCCGTACGGCTTACACCAGCACGACCATTTTTGTATTCGGGAATGGATTACTGTGGGCCGTTCTACGTTCGTCCGCTAAATGGGAGGGGTGCGTCGGTAAAAATGTACGTCTCGCTCTTCGTATGTTGAAGGCCATGCATATCGAAATCGTTGCCGATCTATCTGCCGCGTCGTGTATCAATGCGATCAAACGCGTAGTCGCGCGCCGGGGTCGTATCGTTGAGCTACACTGCGATAACGCGACCGCTTTCGTCGGGGCGGATCGTGAGCTCGTCGCGTCACGGAAAGAGTTCTTGCAGCAGTTTAAAGGCGATGACTGGCGGAACTATTGCTTGGACAGCGGTATAAAGTTCCAATTCATCCCCGCACGCTCGCCACATTTCGGTGGCATTTGGGAGGCAGGAATCAAGTCATTCAAACACCATTTCCGTCGAATCATGGGACTGAAGGCGTTCTCGGTGGATCAGTTCCACACCGTCGTCACACAAGTTGAAGCTGTTCTCAATTCCCGCCCACTGTCACCGATGACTTAAGTTCCCGATGATCTGACCATCCTGACGCCTGGGCATTTTCTGGTTGGGGAACCCCTCATCGCAATCTCCGAACCAGATCTAAACCACATCCATCCTGGGCGCTTGAATCGCCTGCAAGACATGAAGAAGACGCTACAAGACCTTTGGACTCGTTGGTCACGTGACTAGTGAGTCAGCTTCACCAACGGGCGAAATGGAAGAAGCAACAGATCGATCTTCAACCAGGTCAACTTGTTCTCTTGAAAGAGAATACACCACCGCTCCACTGGCCTTTGGGGCGCATCGTCGACACTATTCCAGGTAAGGACGGACGAGTCCGGGTTGTCGTCGTGAAGACAGCTACAGGTCATTACAAGCGGGCCTTCACCGAAGTGTCAGTCCTTCCAACCGAGCCAGATGAAAAAGCCAGCGAAAATAACCAGGATTTTGGATGAAACTGGACGTTTCAACGGGGGCTGGTATGTTCACGCCTGATCATGGATACCTGAAACGAAAGAGAAAATAACGAAATGCAAAACAGGTGAAGACAAACAAATATTTGACATACTTACCATAATAGAACACTTACCTTAACACATATTGTAAACCACATACTCGCAATAGAACTCACTCTCAATCACACACAACACCTCTCATACTCGACATACAGTATTGTACCTAACAGGAGAAATAAATTTCAGTTCGTAAATGACCAGCAAAACGATCAAACGCTTTTTTGCCAGTCCGAAACACAATTCCCCTATCGCGTCGTATTTCGCTTGACCCATCGAAGACAAAGTTATCGGTGTGACTTGCCCCGCGAAAAGGCAAGTAGTTCCCGAACAAGATATTTAAATTTTCATGTTAATTGTCGCTTTTTTTCCGAATTTTTTTTTCTAGGTATATATTTTTATCACAATTTTTCACACCACGGCTCACACTTTTTTTTTTCTTTGTTTGTTTACCCACCCAACGGTTTTCGAGCTGTAAATAATAATTTGAATTGTTATTCAAATTGCTTACCCCCTTTTTAAAACAACCTTTCCATCACAAAAAAAGATTTTAGCGCGGAAAATGCTCATTCTCCTAAGCCAAACGCGTATGCAAAGTTTCATTCAAATAAAAAAATATCGAAAATAAATTTCCACATTTCCTGGTCATTTTGGCTGGAAACGTTCTAAAGGAATACTTGCAAAAACGCTTATTGCCTTTCTTGAAGAAACATAGTTGTTTCTGGCTGTTTTGGTCAGACCTCGTTTCTTGCCACTACGGAAAAATGGCTCAGGAATGGTATACCGCCAATAATGTGCAAATCGTACCCTAGGAGAAAAACCCTCCAAACTCGCCCAATCGAAAAATATTGGCCATTCGTAAAGAGAAACTTCAAGAGAATTCAAAAAAACAGTAGGAAGTGAAGAACAGTTCTACACACTTAGAAATTATGAATTTTACTCGAGACGTCATTCATTTTTGTAAAATGTCGTAGAACGTAAAGAAAGATTTCGTGTGAAATTATGTCTCCTGAAACTGGCACATACGCAATTCGACGAAAGATGTGTTTGATTGAATTTATTTTCTTATCGCTTTCAACTCATTCTTATGTGCTAAAGGACGCTTGCATGTGTCGGTCACAGGGGACCGAAATTTACATGGCATTTTGGTAGTGTGAAGGCAAATTGGCATTCAGCATCAAACTAGGTGGATTTAACAGCGGTAAAAAATAGTGATGAAAGGTGTGAAACGTAAAGCCCGACAGTTAGCATTTGGAAAATTGGAAGCCTAATCAAATAATTTTCCTGTGTTTTGTATACTATGAACTTCAAAAAGCAATAAAGATTGATCATTTGTATAATAAACCAATCAGTGTGTACCTGATCATTTTTGACCAATTTTTTACCGTTCCACCCTTTAAAAAAAAAATTATGATCAGTGAACCATTTGCAGATTAAGCGCTACTTTGACGTCCATTGCCATCCTTTGGAGCATAAAATATCAATAATCTCACACAAAAATGGTCAAATCCTATAAAAAAAACTCCTGAACCAAAACATTCACCAAGCATTTGTAGGACAGCGTTAAGACAAGTGAACAGTAATTAATTATGTTTCCTATTTTATTTGTTCACTTTTAGTTCCGCTTTATTTATGAAAACGAAAAAAAGAAAGCGTTATCCTAGACAACGCGACCGGAGGAAAAAGTTTTCTTGCTGTTAAATCTGAGAGCGGGAAAAAGGATAAGCGCCCTTCCCCTAATACGTCGTTGGCCTGCCATCAACGGGGTTAGTGTCGGAGAAAAGTTAAACCATTCAAGTGCCGTCTGGGTGCACCAAATGAACTGGAAAAGTTCATTAAACGAGATATGGTGAGAAATTCTGTCATTTAGTCAAAGTTGGAAACTGTTTAAATGATTGTATTAAATCTAAAAGTTACTGTTACAGTGTTCGAGCACAATTACAATTACTTATGGTTAATAGAGTCAAAATTTCAGGATTTTCTTCAAGGACGCCTTTTCTCCAGAAATGATTTTCCATTATTGTTTGCCAAAAGCATAACTGTTGCAGTAGGAGGGGGGGGAACAAATTGGCATTAGTGGCGTTAATATTGTATGAGAGATTTGTTTATGGCTGTTGACCAGAAGGCAAGGGGGGAGGGATGTTTTCGCTTGGCAGTCATGGGGACAATTCCCCGGAGGTTGTTTTTCTTTTGCGTTGCATATTGTTTTTCTTGGGGACTGCGAGATTTCTATCTATGTTTTCTCGATCTCTACGTTCAATTGATAGGGGAGGAAGTCCATGGTAACGGACCTTCCATTCTTGACGTTTACTCGTTGGGCTTATATATTTATTGAGTTACAGTTGAATCTTTCGATGGATTTCTTTATTTTGCCTGTAGATGCGGACTGTTATGATTGAACTGTGAAACCTTATCTGACACAACAGATTCAAGAATAATGTTATAAAAATAATAAAACGTAATAGAATGTAGTGCCAGGGACCAGACCGCATCGTTGATGTAAGGCAATAAGTTTTTTTTTGCAATTACGGCTGATTTTCATCATGCACTAGTGAGAATCACAGCCTACTTTTTCTTATTAAATGATCAGTTGTACGATGTGAAGTAAAAAAACCCTCAGATTAAAATTATATTCCATCTCCTTTCCCGTCTGATTTCCAGGACGTCACCATTTCGTTATTAATCATTACAATATGGAATAATTGAAACTCATACAATAAAAATAAACGGTCAATCGCAGCCCCATTCAATTGATTGATTGTACAGTTCATCTGGTATTGATCAATTACGGAGCAGCAACCATTTGATTTGTGCAGTCAACGTAAGCTTAACTGAAGCTGGCCGCATAATGTGCTACATAATGGAAGGAGCCGTACATACCCGTAGTAATGCAAGAACTGTTCCAAATTAATCTTGTGCTAAAGAAATCTCGTAACGATTTTAGAACCTAATTCAAAAGGTTTCGTCGTAAATAATATACTTTTCGTGTTTCAATTGAAAAACTATTGACTTTGAACTATTGAACTATTGTTCTTTTGAAAAACTATTGACAATAATCCCGAAAAATGTCATTAACTTGCTAACTCGTTGACCATTCCGAACTGAGCCCTGTCAAGGATACCAAAGCTCATCTGCCAGCATTTGGAAAACCAAACACTGAGACTAGTTCGAAAATAGAAAAAGATTTTTCTCATCAACCTCACCCAGATTGGACCATCAAGAAAAACGAAACGCATCATCGCACCAGTAAAAGTTGCACAATAGACGGAACAAGCTTACGGCGCTCAAGGAGTATTCCACCTCACTCCACTAACCGCTCGATTCGGGAAGGGGCTTTTCTCGCTTTCACAGCCCAGTGGAAGTGTGCTCGTGTAGAAGAAATGAGTTTTTCGCCATTCTGCTGGAGAGATCTTCGAGTGCTGATAGATAGCAATCATGCCGAAAGTGTGCGGCGAGGCAATGTTGCTTACAAGTGGGTAACTTTCCTCCGCACTGCCGACGTGTAGAGGATGGAAACTTATCGCAATTTTTCGCCCCCAAGAACATCATCGTTCAGGAAGAAAGGATTGATAAGGATCGAAGAATACCCACATGCCACAAGTCTGTATTATGTGTAGAGGAAATTGTATCATCTCCTCTCCAGGGGCGGATGGACTGCATCGGTATTGGAAAACTCTTTAGACTCTGAAGTGTATAGGAAGTGATATCTGAGAGGCGAAACGAGGAACTCAGTTCTGCAGAAGATTCATACAATGCTGTGGTTTTGTAGTGCCGTACTTGAGAGGCGCTTTCTCGGAAGCTGTGGTTGAGGGAACCCATTAGAGAATCGACTTTTTCCTTTGGCAGCCTCAGTTCTTCCCGTTGTTCCTTCCTGAATAAGCGTGTGCATTTCCCAAAGTTTTCGAATGTGGATGCAGTGATTTCAGCAGCGGCAGAACTTTGAACCCAAAATGGGAACAGTTCGATAAATGCTGTTAACGATATGCTACGGGAACCAGAGCAAAACGAATAATGTTAGCAAACGAAACATAATGTGGTTTTGTTGCTGTGGGGAATTGGAACACGTTTGCAAATGCTTTGCTTGATAGTACGGAACATAGATTTAACCAAAAATCGATAGGGGATAAATTCGGCGAGATTGTTTTGGTTTGTGCTTGGTAATGGTTAATGCAGGTACTGTTAGCGAAAGAATAGCAACGATTTTATTAACAGTAGTTTCATCACTACCATTAAACGAGCGTATTCAAAACTTTAACGATTAAATTGAAGATTTCACCATTATTTTAATCTTCCACTTCCCTCGTGGGATAGAATCACCAGCCCTCTAATCGGCAACGATATAACCGGAATTCTGTTGAAAAGTCAGCAACAAGCAGCCAACAGTGGTCATGGCAACGGTTGTTTCAAATGTATAAATGTTTGTTTTGTGTAATTTTAATAGGTTTAACCAATTTTTTCAGCATACATCAAAACAAGATTTGGATGAATAGCTAATATCACTGAAAACGAACGAGAAAGTGCCAAATCGCGTAGCAAATAAATAGATATACCACTCATTAAACTATACTGCTTCAGTTATTTGGGCCAACCTTCCAAATGACTGAAGTAGTTTTTTTTTCAGTGCAGAAGTTTTTGGAACTTAAAATTAAATCTTGTCCAAAAAAAATTTGTCCAAAATCTGACATATGTAACTATCGTGGAATTGCAATTTTATCTTGCATTCCTAAACTTTTTGAAGCAATTATTAATGAAAAATTGTTCACTCAAATCAAAATAGAATGACTACCAAGAAACATGGATTCTTCGAAGGACGATCAACTAGCACAAATTTACTGGAATTCGTTAACTACTCTCTGATGGCAATTGATAATGGTAACCATGTAGAAGCTATATACAGACTTTAGCAAGGCTTTTGATAGCATTGACATACCCATGCTTCTTTTTAAATGGCAAAAAAAATGGGAATTGAGCCAGGAATTTTCAAATGGATCGAATCCTACCTCACTAACCGTCAACAAATAGTTAGATTCAAAGGGAAGAAATCAAACCCTATTCATGTCACCTCTGGAGTGCCCCAAGGCTCTCATGTAGGCCCCCTCTTATTTATTTTGTTTGTAAAGGACGTTTCCTTTATTCTTAAAAACATTGAATATCTTGTTTATGCTGATGACATGAATCTATTTTTAGAAATTAGAAGATATCATGACATTCCAGAAAGAAATAAACGTTTTCTATTGCTGGTGAACCAAAAGTCTTTTACAGCTAAACGTAGAAAAATGTAATTCGATAACTTTTAGTAGGAAACGAAGCACTCCAGACCTAACTATTAATTTAGGGAATCAGCCAGTTGAAAAGTGTAAAAGAGTAAGGCACTTAGGGTTTATCTTGGATACCAAACTTACATTCATTGAACATAACAATACTATCATCAACAGAGCAAATAACAACAGTACACAATAAAAACATTGTACATTGCATATGTGAGGTCAATACTGCAATATTGTAGCGTAGTTTGGCCACCCTTTTCAGTCATACAAGAAGAACGAATAGAATCGGTACAGAACCAGTTTTTACTGTTTGCCCTTCGTAAATTAGGTTGGACAAGGTTACCTCTTCCATCGTATGAAGCACGCTGTATGCTTATCAGCATCCAATCATTAAAGGAGCGCCGTGAATTTGCATTAGTTTCATTCGTAAATGATATTGTTGCGCAACGCGCTGACTCAGAAGAACTTTTATCAAAACTTAATTTTTACATTCCGTCCCGGCAATTACGAAATAGAAATATATTTCCTAAAAGCCATCGTCACACAAATTACGCCAAATTTGAACCTCTAAATCAGATGATGGCAACTTACAACAAGCACAACAAGAAAATGTTGACTTAACTATGACTAAAACAAAACTGAAGCAATACTTCAATGTAATTAGATAACCTAAACATTAAAAATATAAACTTGATAGGTTAGTTTTTTAAGGCGTACTATATATTTAAGCAGTGAGACATAAAATGTTAATATCATTGTAACAAAACGGCCTACTACTGATTGACGACAAATAGAATGTAAAATGTATGAAGGGCGGAAAAACGTATTGTGGGCCCGTAAGCAGATACGTTTACGCGCAACCCAGAGCTACAGGGGTCTACAGAGAATCTCCTTCCAGAAACAAGTTCGCAGAAACCAGAACTCAACCGAGCCCCCGCCTTGTAAAAAGTCCCACAAGATGGGGAGATTTATTCACGAAATGTTACCAACAAGAAGTTGGCAGTCCCACTCTTCCTATCCAAATCGCTTCAATCGGGTGCTCTGATATAACACCATATTCCCAGCATATGGTGTTATATAAATATATGCAAAATTTCGAGAAGTAATATGATATTTTTACCTTGATTTTGAAATCATCTTACCTTGAAGCTTGTGTTAGAAAATTTGGTTGGTAAAATTGGTTACACTGAACCCAAACATCATCCTAAGGTTGTCTGAAAAGTAATTCGATATCGCCCTGTAACAAAAAGCATTTGGAAATCGGATAATTGTCTTATGGTTAAATCCGTACGACGTTCATCCATGATTCGTATGACAATCAACCAAATTTAATAAGATGTTTGTTTCAAAACTGTGTAGATCATACGCGATTTATGAATAATTTGAAACAATTCAACGACATAAATTTATTTGTCATTAAACTTCCTCAACCGTTGAGCAAAAGTTGCAACGGGAGCACGTAGATTTAAGAAGCGCGCGGGTTCCGATCCTTTATTCGTGATGGTTCCAGTTGTGATAGCGATTGATAGGTTTTTACCGAATGATGTACACCGTGTCCAATATATTCTTTTACAAAATAAAACTCTATTTATTTCAAATCGATAATCCAGATTTTATTGATAAATTTACCCATTATATTGCAATATAATACTGATCAACTACAGCATATGTTTTGGAATAACACCGTCTTTAACCTTCTTGACCAGCTCCAGACGTTTTTCGAAACCGTCACAGGCGGCACGCACGACTTCCATCGGCATTTCGTCCCAAATTCGTTTGATTACGGTTTTTAATTGGTTCATATTAGACGCCCTGTGGTCATTTACCTTTGCCAACATGTATGACCATACGAAATAATCCAAGGGATTCAGATCTGGTGAGCTGGGAGGCCATTCATGCTTGTCCAAAAAGTCGGTCAAATTTTCTCGGCACCAGCCCTGAACGAGATTTGCAGTATGCGATGGCGCTCCGTCCTGCTGAAACACATAGTGATCATCTCCAAACACCTCTTGTACATATGGCTTGACAACTTTCTCCAAAACTTCCGTTTTATAATATACGGTATTCACTTTAACGCCTTTTTCGATGAAAACCAGTGGAAATTTGCCTTGCTTACAAATTCCTACCCAAACCATCACTGACGCAGCCCTTTGGAAGAGAGTTCTCGAAGAGAGAGCCCACAATCTGTCATTCTGGACATTGTGGGATTGTTGCAAGACGAATAACTTTTCGTCGGAAAAGATAAATTCTGCTTTGAAGGTTGCGAAGCTCCGTGAACCTGACGTTTCTTGAAAGCTTGGAATCTGAGGTCATTTTGCAGTATATTGTGCATTGGCGATCTCGAAACATTCAGATCTGCGGCCATTTTACGTACAGAGTGCTTTGATTTTAGTCAAATCCGTTCCATGACCACTTTAACAATCGTGCGGTCCGCACCGTACGAGTACGACCGGATCTCTTCCGGTCATCCAACGAGCGGGTGTGACGGTACCTTCGGATAGTTCGGTACACAAAATCCCGCTTTACTCCGAGGTTTTTCAAATTTCTGAAAATAGTGCCCGGGCGCTCACCTTTAAAAAACTTTTTTATCACCACAGCACGAAACTCCTTCATCGCTGGTAAAAGATAAACACCGAATGAAAACAATCGGACATATCCTAAAAGCGTTTGAATAAACATAGTACAAAACTACATCAACACATACGTGAAGCATGCACGACACCAATACAAGGAAAAAATGTATGAGAATATATTGGACACACGGTGTAAACATATCTTTTCTGAGTTTTTTTTAAAATGTTTTTTAATTATGTTTATTAATGTTTAATTAACAGCAGTAGTTGACCAAACAAATATATGACTTTAAAAGTGCTCTACATCTCTCTCTCTCTCTCTCTCTCTCTCTCTCTCTCTCTCTCTCTCTCTCTCTCTCTCTCTCTCTCTCTCTCTCTATCACTCTCTCTCTCTCTCTCTCTCTCTCTAGCTCTCTCTCTCCCTTTCTCTCTATCTCTCTCTCTCTCGCTCTCTCTCTCTCTCTCTCTCTCTTCTCTCTCTCTCTCTCTCTCTCTCTCTCTCTCTCTCTTTGACATACACTTTTTATGGGAAATCTTGATAAGTACCATAATTTTTCACTCAGTTGACGACTTTCTCTTTGCGTTCCTACAGCTGTTCAACATGTTCAGCTATTTTCAACACACAGTACGGTGACACTAAGCATAATTAAGGATCCAATACTTTCAAAACGTCCGCAAATCGTTTAATAGACAAACTATTAACGAAAAATAAAGTCGACGAAGAGAATCTCTCAGTGGTACTTAGGACGTAATGCATTGTTAATCTTGAATGTTCAGACTCTCACTCAGCCAGCTAACCAAGTAGGTTGATAAATAAAGTTAGTTTAAATCAGACCGCCGGGGAAATAAATTCGTCTATCCGGTTTCAGCAAATAAAGAATTTTTAGTGAAGATAAATGCAGTACAAAAACAGTTTTATAGAGTGTCCCTAATCGATCCAGTCCCCGTGCGTTCAAAACACGTAGAACAATTGTTTTCATCAAATATCATCCCCTATCGGCCCTGACCATATTTTTACTAAGGAACAGAACACCCTGTATTTATAAACAATGTTCACCAATGTTGTAAAAGTTTGATAAGTAAGTAGTAGATGGGAAATGAGGCGAAATCAAATTTAACATTTGTATTTGCAAGGTAAGAGACCTTGTCAGATGTTGGAGGCTACAAGGGAAGAAAAAATACGCCGACCTTTAATCGATCGTACTTTATAGAGATGGAGGGAGTCAGGCATAATCGAAATCAGGGGCGACCCCGACGTGGAGCTTAACATCCGTACCTCTCACGCCAAAGTCATGAGTTCGAATCTCACCCCTGGACAAGTTATGAACATACCCAAAAGATATTTGAGTGACTACAACGGGAGATGAACCAGCCCAGGGCTGAACATCTCGATAATCAAGGAACTAAAAAAATAAATAATCGAAATCAAGAAAAAACCTGGTCTTCCTCGCAGTGTTTCAACTCCAAAGATGGTGAAAACAACACGTGAACGAATTCGTCGAACACCTAGCCGAATAAAATGCTCCAAGATCTCAGCGTATCCCGTAAAACCATCAGAAATGTTCTTAAAGAAGAATTGAAATTCAGAGCATGCAAAATACATGGACTAACGGCAACAAACAAGATATCAGGAACTCCTTCGCCGACACGGTGATTCGCTGATTATTTTTTGAAATGAGTAAAATTTCGTGTAACAACAAAGTCTGAATCCTCAGAATGATAGAATCTATACAGCATCGATCCAGAAGATCAATTCATCATTCCGAATAGTTTCACGATTCAAAAATTACACATCCGTGTCGGTTTGGGGAAGAATATTCTCAGAAGGTCGACCTCAATTTTTCATAGAAAAGGATGTTTAAATCAATGGCAATTACAACCTCAACAAGCTTTTGAACGGACATCTGATGAAACATGCTTCAACCATTTTTGCAAACCGCAAATGGGTTTTCCAAAAGGATTCTGTCCCTTCACATTCATCAAAACGCACGCAGGCCTGGTGCACGAACAATTTGCCGGATTTTATCGCCAAAAAATTATGGTGGGCCTCATCGTCACACGTCAATCCATTGGTTTTTTCCCTTTTTAATTATGGATTAAAAAGCTTATGAATCCCAACCCAATAGGCATCGTAAAATTCAAAGCAACTTTGCAGAAAATGTGGAATAAGATGCATGTCGCTTGTAATGCTTTACGAAAACAGCCCAAGGCAATCATTAAATAATTATTACATCCAAAACAGCTCAAGGCAATTATTAAAGTGAAAAGTGACTGAATCGAACACTAATTCCAAACTGTAAACTTTTATAAGTAAGTAAGAGAACCCAAAAAGAACCAATTTTAAAAAATAATTGCAAGTCAAAGCAATGACGTTTTATTTTTGCTTCACTTAATTGGGCCAACCCTGTATAACTGTCAATTGGACACTCACTTGTAGAGGGCATTTTTTTCCTGTTATTTGACGCTTACGCACTAACGAAGTCTGTTTATCAGAAATCACACTGTACACAACAGATGGCAGTAGTGTTCGCGCAAAGAAATGTTCAAGGTGATAAGACAAATCTAAATTTCGAA
The DNA here is from genome assembly GCA_024533555.2 of Aedes koreicus. Classification (NCBI taxonomy): domain Eukaryota; kingdom Metazoa; phylum Arthropoda; class Insecta; order Diptera; family Culicidae; genus Aedes; species Aedes koreicus. The sequence continues at coordinate 220,981 of JAHHFK020004613.1, read as the reverse complement.
CAAAATAAATTGTTGATTCTCAATCAGTATTCCGTATTACTAAAGTTTAACTAAGAGTATTTTTTTTTCGGTGTTCGGGACACAAACCACTGCGACCAGTAATTTGATCTATTGTAGTATATCCGGTATCCTATGTTTAGTGCATGTCGAGTTACTTCATCACTATTGAGAAATAATGAAGTAATCGGTGTTGTTGTCGTTGTCATTGTTTGTTTTGTTGGCAATGAATCGACTTTTATTGAAAGTTTCCGCTATTTAAATTCTGTGAAGAGTGAGAGTCTTAATCAGTCAAACACGGATTCATTGCAAAGAAAACAAACAATGACTCCGATACTGACTATGCATCAGAACCATATGTCCAACCAATTCAAACTATAGAATATCGATGTCATCATATCCGGTTCCGCACCTACATATATTGTTATCGACGAGGTTAATTCTGTAGAGATGTGCGTCTAGCGAGTAGTGGTTGGACATAAGTCTAGACATGACACTAGTGAAGCGTCGACTTACATACAGACCTTTGAACCACGATCTCGACGAAATAATACTGATAAATTGGAATAATGGAATGTAACCACCGCCCAAGAGAATTACTTGTCCAATCGTTTGCCAACTTTGAAGAGAACTTTGACGGACTAATGGGAAAAATTCATCATGTAAAATTCTTCTTTCAAAAATCTTGCCTTCTTGTGCACCTACCTTTGCTAGAGAGTCCGCCTTCTCATTGCCTGGCATGGAGCAATGTGAGGGAACTTATGCAAAGGTAATTCTAAATGATCTTTCGACCAACGCACGCATCTGCTCCCTTATTTTTGAAAGAAAGTAAGTCGGGTGCCTCACTGTTTTCATCGACCAGAGGGCCTCGATAGAACTGAGAACATCCAAGAAAAGGAAATAATGGTCTATGGGCATGCCGGAAATTATCCCCAATGCGAAATGGATTGCTGCCAGCTCAGCTCAGCAACATATACGGAACAAGGTTCCTGAAGTTTCCGGAAGGCAGACACCGAAACCAGTGCGCTATCCACCAGTGAAAATTCTTCTATTGCTATTGTCATGTTGGTACTTTTCAATAAAAATATGGGGAATTAAAATAAGTCGAAGTTGATCTGGAACTCCTTGAATAGCCCGTTTCATGGAGAGATCATAGTCAATGGAGGAACTGTGATAAGGGAAGCGAACACTAGGAGAATTATAGCATGGAAGACTAATATCGGATGACACATAGTTAATATAGATTCGTAAAAATCTAGACTGGGTACTCAATTCGAGCATTTCTTCGATGTTTTCAATCACAAGGTTGTTGCTGGTTCCACATTTGATCAGTATTCTAGATGAGAGCTCCCAGAAGCGGTTCTGTAAGGGTTTTACTCCTGCCAGAAATTCCAGGCTCATATTGTGCGTTGAATGTATACAGCCAAGGGCAATACGTAAACAACGATATTGAATGCGTTCCAATTTAATGAGGTGGCTGTTTCTCGCCGAGAGGAAGCAAAAAGAGCCATATTCGTGAACTGAAAGAAAATAGATGAAGGCAACGCTAAACAATCGTTTGTTCCTTTGCTCCTTTGGAAATCAAACTGCGTATTTGATAGAAGGTTCTCTGATTCAACCCAACGGTCAAGTTTTGATAGGATCATTTTTTCTAAAAATTTCCTAAAACATGATAGCATAGAGATCGGACGGTAAGAATTGTAATCAGACGCTGGTTTTCAAGGCCTTTGAATAGCTATTACTTTAACCTGCATCCAGGCGGGTGGAACTATGTTTCATTCCACAAGAGTGTTATACAAGGTAAGTAACCGTCTTTTAGCGATATCGGGGAGATTTTTTAGAAGGTTGAATTTAATCATATCGCTTCCCGGAGCAGAGTTACACTATGAAAGAAGTGCCATTGAAAATTCCAACATTGTGAGTGGTTCGTGCAGAGTACGGTTACTTCGAGTGGTATCCCGTAAATTCGCTTGTGTTGGAACAGAATCTGGACAAACCATTCAGCGAAGTCGAATATCCATTGCATGGAGTATTCTTCACTCTCATTGGAGAATGAGTGGTTTCGCATTTAGCGAGCCTTTCTCCAAACCGTTGCCATCGAGGTTTCTCTTGATAGTCCCTTTACAAACGAACGCCAGTAATAGCGTTTTTTTGCTTTGAGTAAGTTTTTAAGCTTTTTTTCAAGCTCGTGGTACTTATCAAAAAGCTCACATGTTTCATGTCAACGATAAACTTTAAACGCATCGGATTTCTCAAGATACAAGTGCATTCGTCATCCCATCCAGGAGTGGCGGGTCTACTTTTGAGGGATGCACTTGCAACACGTCGTTTCTGCGCTTCGAATGCACATCAATTCGGAAAGGAAACGATACTCATCCAATGGTGGAAAAGGATCGGTAGAATTAATTCCAAGGGCTACCGCCGGTTCAAAATGTTGCCAATCAATATGTCTCGTGAGGACATAAGGAATATTGATTGACTGGTCTGTTTTTAGACAACCAATTTTGATTGAGATAATAATTGGTAGATAATCACTACCATGGGGATCATTGATTACCTTACACACACAATCTAATGATAGTGAACTAGAGCACAAAGATATGTCAAGTCGACTCTCCCTGGCAGGAGGTTTTGCTATTCGTGTCGCTTCCCAAGTGTTCAAGATGGTCAAGATGAAATCGTCGCATAAGCCATAGAAAATACCCGCTCTATTGTCATCGTATTATTCACCTCCTTGGAGTGCTGTGGGAGTTCAGATCGCCCCTAATAAAAACAGGATTTTGATTTTGAGCGGCTCATACAGACGATGCAAATGCTCCGTTTTGCGACTTTAACATTTCTGCATATGTACGTCTGTTTGGAGCGTTCTTGTATGGAACGCTTCACATTACCAGCGCGCTTTTTGTACTCGGGACAGTTCTGCAAATCGTGGATAGGCTGTTTGCCACAGTAAGCATACTTTGTCCTGATGGCAAACATCCTCTAGATGCCTTTGGCCCCATTTGCCACAACGGGGCTTCTTGTCGCAATAAGTAGCCGTATGTCCCAACTGTTTGCACTTGGTATATTAAAAAACTTTTGGTACAAAAAACCGCACTAGAAAAACTTCATTATCAATTTCATCAAATTTCGGGAGAATTGATCCGGCGAAGGTCACTTGTAGCGAGTTCGGTGGTGAATACGTTTTTCTTCCATCTACCATTGATGCTGCATGCAATTGTTTGCATTCCAAAATATCAATGGAAGATGAAACAGAATTTTGAAGGCACCCCTTATGTTCCATAACGTCTTCACGTCAAACTCGTCAGACACCATCTATCTCCACATCTCGAGATGGGATGTAAACGTAATACTCCGCATTATAACCTACGTCGCTAGCAATTTCATTTGCAATTTTATACGTAGGCGCAGCAACACGCAGCTTGTTTCGGCTGACCAAGTGAAATTCGGTCCACGGATAACAAATTTTCTAAGTTTGGGTATGATCAAATTTAGGCGCTGGAATTATTGGACATAGAAAGTGATATATTCACAATTTATTAAATTGTCTCACTTTAATATTATGAATTTTACACGAGACGTAATTCATGTTTGTAGAAAGTCGGGGAACGTAAGCAAAAATTTCGTGTAAAATGTTGTCTCCTGAATCTGAAAGTGACAAATGTGTTTGATTGAATTTATTTTCACATCTCTTTCAACTCATTCTAATGAACTCCCCAAACTTTGGAAAAGTTCCTATCTAGTACCTATTTTTAAAAGTGGAAAAAAATCGGACATTTGTAACTATCGTGGAATTGCCATTATTTCCTGCATTCCTAAACTTTTTGAAGCAATTATCAATGAAAAATTGTTTTCTCAAATCAAAAACAGACTGACTAATAAGCAACATGGATTCTTCATAGGACGATCAACTAGCACAAATTTATTGGAATTCGTCAACTACTCACTGATAGCAATGGACAATGGTAACCATGTAGAAGCTCTTTATACAGACTTCAGCAAGGCTTTTGATCGCATTGACAAACCCATGCTTCTATTCAAATTGCGAAAAATGGGAATTGAGGCAGGAATCCTCCGATGGCTCGAATCCTATCTTACTAACCGTCAACAAATAGTTAGATTCAAAGGGAAGAAATCAAATCCTATTAAGGTCACTTCTGGAGTCCCCCAAGGCTCTCACTTAGGTCCTCTTTTATTCATTTTGTATGTAAATGACATTTCCTTTATTCTCAAAAACATTAAATTTCTTATTTACGCTGATGACATGAAACTATTTTTAGAAATAAGAAACAAAGAAGATATCATGACATTCCAGAAAGAAATAAATGATTTCTATATTTGGTGCAACAAAAGTCTTTTACAGCTGAACGTAAAGAAATGTAATTCGATAGCTTTTAGTAGGAAACGAAACACCCCAGACATAACTATCAATCTAGGGAATCAGCCAGTTGAGAAATGTAAAAGAACAAGGGATTTAGGAGTTATCTTGGACTCGAAACTAACTTTCATTGAGCAATACAATACTATCATCAACAGAGCAAATAATATGCTTGGATTTATAAAACGTTTTTGTTACAATTTTGATGATCCGTACACAATAAAAACATTGTACATTGCATATGTGAGGTCAATACTGGAATATTGTAGCGTGGTTTGGTCACCATTTTCAGTCACCCATGAAGAACGAATAGAATCGGTACATAAGCAATTTTTACTGTATGCACTTCGTAAATTAGGTTGGACAAGGTTTCCGCTTTCCTCTTATGAAGCCCGCTGCATGCTCATCAGCATCCAATCATTAAAAGAGCGCCGTGAATTTGCATTAGTATCATTCGTAAATGACATTGTTTCGCAACGCGTTGATTCAGCAGAACTTTTGTCAAAACTTAATTTTTACATACCGTCGCGGCAACTACGAAATAGAAATATATTTATTACAAGCCATCATCGTACAAATTACGCCAAATTTGTACCTCTGAATCAGATGATGGCAACTTACAATAAGCATGGAGAAAATGTAGACTTTACTATGACCAAAACAAAACTAAAACAATACTTCAATTCAATTAGATAATGACGAACGATTCAAAACTAAAAAACGCTCGCATGAGTCGATCTCAGGGCACCGAAATTTACATGACATTTTGGTAGTACGTATATTCAATGACGAATATCCTTTAAGTATTTCGATATTACGCTCTCTTATCTTAGGTTTTTAAGTTAGAGCAATACTTTGCGAGACAAATTTGTGAAAATAATTTTACTCAACACTATCATAGTACGTGATATTTTGCTTCTGGAACAAGCCGAAATGAATATATGCAGCACAGCTCACAATGCATTGCTCTATCTTTGAAACCTAAGATGTGAGTGTGCAATTCCATAATACTCAAATAATATTCATTATTGAATGTCATTTTGATATGACAGTCAATTTAACACTCTCTATATGTCAGTTAGCGCATATATATTAACGTGTGCATTAGAAAAAAGAACTTTTTTCGGATGGTGATAAAAAAAAGCTAAGAAAGATAATTGCTTTTGATAAATTTCCCATGGAAGGTAATTATTTGAGCTTACTTACTTGCCTTGGTCCGAGCGAATGATTGACGGCTTTTTCCCAAACCTTGTTTCGACCATCCGAACGTAGTGCATAATCCTTTCAGCAGCTTCTGATTTTCTTTGCAAGAAATATACCACAGTAAATCTTGAGAAGTCGTCAATCATGGTCATGAAATATCTTGATCCTCCTGGGGTGACTGTTCTCATAGGGCCACAGATGTCGGTGTGGACCAGATCCAATACAGCTCTCGATGATCTTTCAGCTTCCTGGGGAAATGGTGAACGGGTCATTTTTCCCTTGAGGCAGCATTCACACGTTTCCTTCACCGAACATTCTTCAATGCGGATTCCTGTAGCCAGCTTATCGTTGACCAATTGACGGATGGCATTTGGATCTCGGTGTCCCAACTTCCTGTGCCAGTGGTGCAAGCATTTCTCTGTGTGCACCGCTGCTGCTGTCTCCGTTTTTGCAAGCTTTAGATTATACAATCCTCCAGACTTCACGGCTGTAGCTGCATGCTTATCGTTATGCGAAATTACACAGTCGTTGCCAGCAAACACAACTTCTGCTCCTTTCTCGGTCAGCTTGCTAACGGATACCAAATTTGTTTCCAGCTCCGGAACCAGTAGAACCTCTGATAAGGTAATTTTCTTCACAGCACCATTCTTTCCTCCGCAGATCAGCAATCCGGTACCTTTGGCCAACTTCAGCAATGTTTCCATTAGCGAGAGTTACGTTTGTTCTTGAGATCGGCATCATTTCACTGAAGAATTCTTCATCTCCACACATGTGACTTGACGCGCCTGAATCGATGATCCAGCTGTTGTTCTTGAACTTCGTCTCTGATCGGCCTGAAAATGCGAACTCGTCATCAACGGTTTCTTCCTTCACTGCTCGTGCCTTCGGCTTGAATGGTTTTCGATCTTTCGGCGGATTTGAGTCTTTCCTCTGGTTCAGTAATCGGCAGTCCTGTTTCTTGTGCCCTGGCTTATGGCAATGGTGGCACAACATCCAAGTTCCAATCCGGATTGTACCTTCAGCAAAGATTCGCTACGAACATTGTCACGTCTCTTGAGGGCTTCATCTATCAATTTTCCTCTTATCAGATCCATGGTCAGCTCATCGTCTGGTCGGTTCTCCAACGCAATTCCCAGATTGTCGTATGATTCCGGCATGCTTCGTAATGTCATCAGCATCGTGATTTTGGCCGGCAACTCGTACCCTGCGTTGGCGATTCGTTCAAACAGATTTTCCATTTCTTCAAGATGTCGCTCCAGATCGTCACCCTCCGTGTATTGCATATTGATCACTCGGCGTAACATGGCTAGTACCGACGTGATGCTTGACTTCTGATAGTGGTCCAGAAGCGTGTTGGGCCCATAACCTATTGTATGTGTAGCCGTAGACCGTAATAAAACATCTTCTCAGTTTGAGATTTAGAATGGTAATGAACAAATTTTCTTTTTATTTAACTATCATAAACAATCATTGGTAACTAGACTACTCTTCACCATCGCCTACTTCAACAAATCTCACATGCGCATAGTATGTTACCAATTACTAATGCTTTCTATTCTTTCTCCTGTTCTCTTTCCTATCCTATGACCGCGAGCAATACCATATGACATCGTGCATAGGCCATAGGCCAGCATAGACCTTTGCCTAAAGTCAGATCTTCAAAAGCAGAAACACCGAAACGACACAGAGCAATAAGCCAAGAACTGTATATAACCCTAACGAATTTTACTCTTAGCCAAATTTTCTAATTTTACAAGGTAAGCCAAATCAAATGACCACTACAAAATATACTAAATATCCATGACATAATATATAACGGGGAAAGGGAGGGACCATCAGGGCACTCAACTGAAACGACTTGGATCGGGAGCACGGGACTGCCTCCTCCCTATTGTTAACGTTTCGCGGAACGAGGGCGGGCTCTTCGACCCCATCTATTGGGTTTATTCTGGCAATCGAGGGCTCGATTCTAGTGCTGTGAGTGTGAACTTGCTTTCGGAAGGAGATTCTGTTCTTTATATTCGCGGGTTTTGTGTAAGTGTATCTGCTTACGGGCCCGCCCAAACGTTTTTGACCTTTCATACAGGAGCTCGATGATCACAAACAACAATAGAATCCTGATCAAATCGTTTTTCAGATTATTCCACTGCTATGGAAAGTTACCTTGCTACAATAGATGGTAGTATTTCATCATCATCATCATCATCATCATCATCATCATCATCATCATCATCATCATAATCTTGCACAACACTATCATCATACGTTATATTTTGAAAATCAGCTTCTGGAACAAGTCGAAATGAATATATACAGCACAGCTCACAACCTATTGCTCTATCTTGGAAACCATTTATATGACCAGTTATATGACAATATAACTGTCAATATAAAGGGCGATACGGTCAAAATTTGGTCAATATCAACTTGACGTATTTCTTTCAATTTTGCATTTAAAAAACCTGAACACCCCTCATTTTGAAGGTGTGTGTGTGCGAGAATGTTGCTCCTATTTTGATTTTGGAATTCACTCTTCAGTTGTCAAGATGCCGTCCAAGCAAGAAGAGCAGCGTATCAAAATTTTGCTCGCGCATCGCGAAAATCCGAGCTACTCGCACGCAAAGTTGGCAAAATCGCTAAAAGTTGCCAAATCAACCGTTACAAATGTAATTAAAGTGTTTGGGGAACGTTTGTCGACAGCCAGGAAGTCTGGATCCGGGGAAAATCGAAAACCGGAAGCCGCTGAGACGACAAAGAGAGTTGCCGGTAGTTTCAAGCGAAACCCTAACCTATCTCTCCGAGATGCCGCAAATAAGCTGGGTGTATCGTCTACAACCGTGCATCGAGCCAAAAAACGAGCCGGACTATCGACTTACAAGAAGGTAGTGACTCCAAATCGCGATGATAAACAAAATACGACGGCCAAAGCGCGATCCCGGAGGCTGTACACGACGATGCTGACGAAGTTTGACTGCGTGGTAATGGACGACGAAACCTACGTCAAAGCCGACTACAAGCAGCTTCCGGGACAGGAGTTTTATACGGCAAAAGGAAGGGGAAAGGTAGCAGATATTTTCAAGCACACGAAACTGTCAAAGTTCGCAAAGAAATATCTGGTTTGGCAAGCCATCTGTACCTGTGGCTTGAAAAGCAGCATTTTCATAGCTTCCGGGACTGTCAACCAAGAAATTTACGTGAAAGAGTGTTTGAATAAACGCCTGCTGCCTTTCCTGAAGAAACACGGTTGTTCCGTACTGTTTTGGCCGGATTTGGCATCTTGCCATTACGGTAAAAAGGCCATGGAGTGGTACGCCGCCAACAACGTGCAGGTGGTTCCCAAGGACAAGAACCCTCCCAACACGCCAGAGCTCCGCCCAATTGAGAAATACTGGGCTATTGTCAAGCGGAACCTAAAGAAGACCAAAAAAACTGCTAAGAACGAGCAGCAGTTCAAGGCAAACTGGCTTTCTGCGGCGAAGAAGGTGGACAAGGTGGCTGTACAAAATCTGATGGCAGGGGTCAAGCGTAAGGCCCGGCAATTCGGATTTGGAAAAGCGGAAGCCTAACTGAATATTTTTCCTGAATTTTATACTAACTGAACTTGAAAAAGAAATTTAATTTGATTTTTTAAATAAACGATTTCACCGATTTACACGCGTTTTCCCTTGACCAAATTATGACCGTATCACCCTTTAACACTTTCTATATTTCAGTTAGGGCATAGATATATATATATATATATATATAATATATATATATATATATATATATATATATATATATATATATATATATATATATATATATATATATATATATATATATATATATATATATATATATATATATATATATATATATATATATATATATATATATATATATATATATATATATATATATATATATATATATATATATATATATATATATATATATATATATATATATATATATATATATATATATATATATATATATATATATATATATATATATATATATATATATATATATAAGCAATGCCCTGTTAGACAAAGTTGTAGAATTAATCAAGAACTATAATGTTTTATTAGTTTCATGATTATTAAGATTTCCCGTTGCCTCTTTGGGTATTTCCATAACATAACATAACATAACATATCCGGGGGTGAGATTCAAACTCGTGACTTTGTCGTGAGACGTATGGATGCTTACCACTACTCCGCAGTCGCCCCCCAACTTCAATTTTATCATACATCATATTCATAAATTCAGCGATCGGTACAAGTCAACAACAAATGTATCCAAATGAGACGATATGATTGAAAGTCGTCAAAGAAAGAAGGGTACGATGGGTTGGAAATGTTGTTAGAATTATGGACAGCAATCCCACAAAAATGGTGTTCGTCTGAAATCCAGCCGATATAAAAAGTGTTGAACACTCGAACACTCGAAGAACTGGAGATAAGCAGGCCAGGATTGAGCTTGCATGTGTCCAGCATCAGATGCATGTGTTATTTCATTTGATTGAGTTAAATAATACAAAAATTTGCGTTGAAATCATATGCTCATTTTAACGATGTTTTCAAACCGCTTTCAAAATATGTTTCAAAGACTCTAATTTACACAAGTTTGAAAATTTCTCATAAAGTTGCCACGAAATTCATCATTACTATCCGATAATTTTGTAATTTTTAAAAGCAAAGCACAAAACACTAACCTTGCAGTCACCACGGTCCAATTTATATCAATCAAAACCATCAGAGATGACCCATCCCAAAGCTGAACGTATTTTTTATTGAAGAACACACACAACGGTCAGAACCTTCCGCCGGACCTACCTGAATTTCGTAGGTCAGCATTAATTGCAGCATCAGAACAACAAAGGAAAAATCAATCAGCGCATGCAAACTCCAACCAATGGCATTTTCATCACCTTATTTTTGAAGATCACGCTGTGAGCGACCTCCATCTAATGAAAACAGTTTGTTTACCACCAATTGGTACCATTCATTTTGCATTTCTCCACCCATACGATGCACCCAACATGATCGACTATTCACATCAGACGCATAGATCTTTACGCAGCGAGATTCTTACGAAATTCGCCCGCTTCATTCGCGTTTCGGTGCAACAATATAAAAATCATGCCTGCCGATCGGCAACACATCATTCATTGACTACCATCTCAGCAGCAGAGATCAGCTTAAAAAAAACTACTGGGGCACTGTTCTCATTAATTACAGCATCACAAACATGAAGGTAAATATATTCAAAGTTAATCGATGTTGAGATTGAGATTGAGATTGAGATTGATTCGATTCCATTTCTTCTTCACCTTTCAGGCGTTCATTGTGTTGTCCATGGCGTTGGCCATTGCATCCTCCGCGGCAGTTGACGGTTCATCTAGGAGAGACAAACGTAGCGGTTGGGACGATGTCCAATGGGAAGTTCAGAAGCCGAAAGTTAAAACTGTAACCAAGCATGTTCCAGTTCCATATCCAGTCGAAGTCGTGAAGAAGGTTCCCTATGAAGTGAAGGTCCCATACCCAGTGCATGTTGAGAAGAAAGTTCCAGTGATTGTGGAGAAAAAAGTGCCAGTTTATATCGAAAAGAAGGTTCCGGTCCACGTTGACCGTCCAGTTCCATACCCGGTTCAGGTGAAGGTCCCAGTTGTCCAGAAGGAATACGTCGAAGTGCCAAAACCATACCCAGTTCATGTCGAGAAGAAAGTTCCAGTCTATATCACCAAACCAGTGTACATAACCAAAACAGTGCCAGTGAAAATACAAATCCGAAAGAAGTCCCAGAAGAAGGGATGGTAATCAGTTGTTAAGTTTATCATTGTAATATACGTTGTACGTATTTTCGTAACAAAATGTGCGAGGTGTTTCAATGACTTGTGAAATATCAATTGAGTCAAGTTCTAATTACCGACGCAGTTCCATCCTGTGGGGGTGTTCCATAATTAAACAATTTTCTCAGCTGGACCGGAAAGTATTACCACTTGACAGCTGGTGTTCCAACAACCTAATTAGCATGCAAATTAGTTGTCCTCTGTCTTGAAGGGCCACCGGGGACCATCAGCCACCCTGCTGACTCTACAAGACCAGTTCATTGGAAAGTAATTTTCAACCTGACTGAATCAGAAATCAGCTATCTACCTCTCATCTTAAAGGCAAATTAAGAGTAGATATCTTCCGTAAGAGAAAAAAAAAGTACGATAATGAGGCTAGAAAGTAATTATGTCTTAAATAAATTATCAGGAAGCATGACGCGCACTTCCGGAAAGTGAGAAAAAGGGAGAATCCCCTACAAATTGGGTGACAGTTATGAACTTGAACCACGGGGGATGACAAGACACGCATCCACCGAGTGAGTACATTCATTTTTCCACCCCTCGAACTCGGAACGAAATTCTTCATCAAAAAAGTGATTTCTATTCTGTCATCAGCAGCACTTCCGCCTCCGACGGCGGGGCTTCTCAGCATATTTATTTTGTAATCGAGAGCGATATAAATTTTATTGCTGTTCCCCTTTCCCCCAGCCGGGCTGTATGCTTTTTCCAGGTCAAAAGATGAGTGAAGGATTCTCCCCTTCAGGAATTTGATTTCAACGACTGGTGTTTGAACAGGCATGCCACATTCAAACCTCCAACCGAGCAATGATGGTTCACCAGAATATGTACCTTATTCTTACATGTGTTTCCTTCTTCGACTACCACTACTATTTCATGCAATTTTCATTATAAAAGGGCGAAGTTGGCAGCCCCTCGGGTGGATGCGGGTGAAGGGAGAGGCTGTTCTAAAATCAACATTTCCACGCTCTGATTGAAAGCAAGGTTGCCCTCGCTCTCATAGTGGTAGGAGCAAAAGGATGGATCTTTTATTGAAAACTTTTTTGTCGGAGAATTGGAGGAAAATTGGCTCGGTAACATCATCACAGCAGGCCTGTGTGAAACAATTTAGAAACTTCAATAAATTTACATTCCGTTGCGCGTTTCGGAGAGAGCACCCCTAATGAGTGGGTAGCTGATTTCCAGATTTTGACATGGATAGATTGAGGCATCTAGTAGATTTTCCCTTCCTGCTCCGTTTGCCATCGTTGTTGAATAATTGGAAGGGTAATGAAGGGTTCCCCTAAGCACAAGTCCGGAAAATGGGTCAGTAGTTAGTCACCCGTGGGTGTCATAGTTAGCTTTATGAGCTTGTCATTGAAGATTAGGCAAATTTGATTGTAATTATTTTGTTGTATAGTGGAAGGATACGATGATCGGTAAATGACTAGGCAATGTGTACCATTGTTACTACACATACCTGAAGGTATAAAATAAGGGACCAATTACACTAGTCAGCAATATCGGAACTTTTGTAGCTCCCGTCGGCATTTCTGGTTGGATTTTATAGATTTTGCTACGCTGAATTCAAATATGGGCTCAGAAATGCTGTAACACGTCCAGTTTTTGAGAAAAATGTGATTTGAACTCACAAAAACACGTACTTCCGTAGTAATATGATCTACCTAAGCAACAACCAGAATATTGGCTCTGCCCTTTGCAAGTTGGACTTGGATTTTATGGAATGGACCTCCCTGAATCCATTCGTTATCACAGATTTTTCGTAACACGTAAGATTAATGAAATAAACCAGGATTTCATTCACAAAATTACGAATTTTCATAAAAATCAAGATTTTCTATTTTGAAAACATGAACTTCAGCTCCACCCGTTGAATGTTTGGCATGGATTTTATGAAATGGACCTCCCTGAATTCATTCGTGAACACGGATTTTTCGTAACACGTAAGGTTGATTTAAAAACCGAGTTTACATTCACAAAATTACGAGTTTTCATGAAAATCAAGACCCGTCCATTAATTACGTCGCTCAAAAATACAGATTTTTAACCCCCTCCTTTCTTTATCACATTTTTGTATGGATTTTTGAAAAATTTTGTATGCATCGTCACTTTTTAAACCCCAAATGACTGACTGACTGACTGACCGACTGACTGACTGACTGACTGACTGACTGACTGACTGACTGACTGACTGACTGACTGACTGACTGACTGACTGACTGACTGACTGACTGACTGACTGACTGACTGACTGACTGACTGACTGACTGACTGACTGATAGGTAATCTTGATTTTCAAGAAAATTCGCAATTTTTTGAATAAAAACTAATTTTTTTCAACACGAATGGATTCAAAGAGGTTCTTTTCATAAAATCCAAACCCAACATTCAAAGGGCGGAACGAAAATTCATGTTTTCAAAATAGGAAATCTTGATTTTCATGAACATTCGTAATTTTGTGAATGAAAACCCGGTTTATTTCATCAATCTTACGTGTTACGAAAAATCTGTGTTCACGAATGGATTCAGAGAGGTCCATTTCATAAAATTCAAGCCCAGCATTCAAAGATCGGAGCTGAAGTTCATGTTTTCAAAATAGAAAATCTTGATTTTTATGAAAATTCGTAATTTTGTGAATGAAATCCTGGTTTATTTCATTAATCTTACGTGTTACGAAAAATCTGTGATAACGAATGGATTCAGGGAGGTCCATTCCATAAAATCCAAGTCCAACTTGCAAAGGGCAGAGCCAATATTCTGGTTGTTGATAAGGTAGAACATATTACTACGGAAATACGTGTTTTTGTGAATTTTAATCACATTTTTCTCAAAAACTGGACGTGTTACAGCATTTCTGAGCCCATATTTGAATTCAGCGTGGCGAATCCAAAAAATTCAACATATATACTTGAAGGGAGTGAAACACTGCCGACTAGTGTTATGGAAGTCGACTTGATGGTCACTTTGCTCGACAAGTCTATTTTGCTATTACATATGTCAAGAATGGCGACATTTTATCAAGTAAGTCGACAAGTGACTGATATGTCACATTTAGCCGAGTAAGAATTTATTTTGATATGCTGAACAGATAAACAATTTACGTGTGGCAAAAAATGTCTAATACAATTTAAAAAAAAATATATCAAATTACGTTCAGTTCGGATGGCTCATTGAAGTGATTAAAATTAATGTAGACATCGCCAGAGACTTTTGTGGCGTAGAGCCAGCAAAACTAATGTCAAGCAGAAGTTGTAGGAAATTAACCCAGAGCACGATTCATTAGGACCACTCGGAGGTCGGAATAACAAAAAGAAAATTTAATTTTCTCGTTTGAATACTATGACTTTTGTAATAGCAACATTGGCTCTCGATAGCCACACGGAGAATTAGAACAACAGTAAAAGTGATGAGCTCTTGAAATTAATCGTAGAACTGTTTTTATTTTCTTAAGTACTTCTTAACGCATCATTTCAGTACATTTGCATCTAAGATCGTTTGGCGCAGCAGGATTAATTTCACCCGATCAGCCTAGTTTATCGCGCGGCACAAAAAAGCCATCTGCGAACATCCCATCGGTTGCAACTGTTCCCTCAGAACCAGAAAAATGTTGGATATTTCTGTCTCGCATTGCAGTCAGTGTTAAGGAGGATTCTCGCTTTAGCCACTGAATGTATACCTTGCGACGAACCGATCGAGGTTAGAAAGTTAGTGAAGAAAGACGCTGATCTAACGGCTATGCGATTCATTTCGTTTAAAATTGGGGTCGACGAAAAGTACCGTGAGGTGGCTCTCAGTGCCAACACATGGCCAGACGGGATCTTCTTTCGGGAATTCGTCAACTACCAAGACAAGAAATCCGGACAGGGGTTTCTAAAAACACCTCGTTTGATTTAAACCGCCGTCTTCATCCTACGTTGGATACCATAACTTTCACGAAACCGGGATGCACACTGCAAGGCATTACGGGAGCCCTCAACCGCTCCGACCCAGTCGTGCCAATCGAAGTTCATCATCTATCTAGCATCTGTTCCTGCCATCCCAGCCATCCCGGACCTGTGGTCGGAGTTAGGGGGAAGGTCTCCCAACCTGAACTTCCAGGCAAGTATGTGCCGCTTCCTCGCATGCTGATGCTTGCAGTAATTCGCCGCTATTATGCCCAACCAGCCCGCTACATACCCATCACCTAACATGTTTTGCTCATCATCAACACACATCGACCGCCACTTCAACCGGTCTGGGACGCACGTCACAAAGCAATATGGAGGCCCTGGACCCTCCTAGCCCAGCTGTGTCCACTACCGGTATCAGTGACGCTGTATTTGCCCGTTCCAGCCGTCGTCCCGGCCCTGGGTCTAGTGACGGGGACAGGGCTCTCCAAGCTGCCATCCAAGGCAAGTATCCTTCTTCTAATGGCGTCGCCCGGCCTGATGCTGTTTCCATTTCTAGATCGATACCGGCCGATTCCGAAAGCCCTTCTGTACTACCTGAACGTAGGAGGCATTAACAGTTCGCTCGCCGAGTACCAGTTGGCATGCAGTGCCGCATGCTACGATATCTACGCCTTCACAGAAACATGGCTAAACAGCAACACATTATCCAAGCAACTGTTCGATGACACGTACGATGTGTACCGACTAGATCGATCGCCGCTCAACAGCAACGAGAAATCTGGTGGTGGAGTCCTTCTTGCCGTGCGCTCAACGTTCAAATCTCGCCTCCTGAAGCCTCCCGAAAAATCAACGGTTGAGCATCTCTGGGTGGCAATAACCTCCAAAACCGGAACATTGTTTATGTGCGTTGTGAATATCCCACCTGATCGTGTCAACGACAGCAGCCTCATCGATAAGCACACTCTTTCTTTGGATTGGATCGTGTCACTCGGCCAGACATCGTCGTTGTGGGAGATTTCAACCTCAGCACGATTTCATGGCATGTCGATACCAACGGCTTCCACTATCCAGATACTTCATGTTCGTCATTCAGACCAGCATCTCTCTCCTTGCTTGATGCTTATTCTACCGCGAGACTTCGGCAAGTTAACGGCAATAACAACAATCGTTCGCTGGATCTATGCTTTATTACTGAAGAACTGGGTCAAAGATGTTCTGTCATTCAAGCTCCGGCACCGCTTGTCAAAAGCTGCAGAAACCATTCCCCTCTGCTACTGACGCTGGAGTTAAATCCTGAGTACAGCTTCCATGACAACTTCGAAAATGTTTATTATGACTTCAACCATGCTGACTACGAGGGAATGAACAACTTTCTCGCCAACGTGGACTGGAACACGACTCTTGCAAACGGGGATGCAAATTTTGCTGCTTCGACTATGTGCTGTATTCTGCTTTACGCCGTAAGCCTCCCAAACCTGCCTGGTCAAATTCTGACCACAAACACTTGAAACGAGTTAAAAGGGCTGCTTTAAGAAAACACAGCAGATATCGCACCGATTCCACGAGGGCAAACTACGCTCGCGCCAACGACGATTACAAATACCTCAATAACAGCTTGCACAACGCCCATTAGTTTCAATTGCAGAGTCGTCTCAAAACGAACCCGAAAAGCTCCTGGCGGTTTGTGAACGAACAACGGAAAGAAAACGGCTGACCCTCTACTATGACTGATGGCACTCTTGAAGCTGACACTATCGTGGATATCGCCAGCTTGTTCCGTACGCAGTTCAGCAGTGTCTTCAGCGACGAAATTCTGGACGCCGAGAGCCTCGAATCGGCTACTAGCAATGTTCCCCGCATGTCTGTATTTGGCTCTGCTTTCACTATCCATGGTGATATGGTGATTTCAGCCGGGAAGCAGATGAAAACTTCAACTGGATGCGGTCCAGACAGAATTCCTTCAATTGTCCTGAAGCGTTGCCTAAACACGCTTGCTGTGCCCCTGGCTACGGTGTTCAATTTGTCTGTATTTTCCGGCGAGTTTCCTGAAAACTGGAAAGATTCATTTGTATTCCCAATACACAAGAAGGGATGCAAACGGTCCGTCGCCAACTATCGTGGGATTGCTGTACTAAGCTCTGTATCCAAGCTATTTGAACTAATTGTTCTCCAAAGGCTGGTTAATGACTATTCACAGACTATTTCTCCAGACCAACACGGTTTTGTGCCCAAGCGCTCGACGGCGACCAATCTAACCGTATTTACATCGTTCATCATGCGCGAAATGGAACGTGGTCATCAAGTAGACGCCATTTACACAGATCTCTCTGCGGCCTTCGATAAAATGAACCATCAGATTGCCATTTCTAAATACGGCAATATGGGGGTTCACGATCAATTGTTGAACTGGCTCCGTTCATACCTGACTGGTAGAACTATGTCCGTGAAGATTGCCGATTACGCCTCATCTAGCTTTCCGGTAACATCCGGCGTTCCTCAAGGTAGCCACCTTGGCCCATTCCTTTTCCTGCTATATATGAACGACGTGAACTTGGTCCTTAAATGCCTGAAATTATCCTACGCGGATGACCTGAAGCTGTACTACGTTATAAAATGTCCGGAAGACGCCCACTTTCTTCAGCAGGAACTGCAAGTGTTCGATAACTGGTGTCGAATCAACAGAATGTCCTTAAATGTATCCAAATGCTCAACTATCTCCTTCGGCCGAAAACGTGCGATGTATCTCCACGACTACATCCTTCGAGGTACGCGCTTGAAACGAGAAGCAACGGTCAAGGATCTGGGAGTAATGCTCGACTCCAAACTGTCGTTCAAGGTTCACATTTCGTATATTGTTTCCAAGGCCTCTTTGCAGCTAGGATTTATGTTCCGCTTGGCAAAAAACTTCAAGGACGTTTACTGTCTGAAGGCATTATACTGCTCTTTGGTTCGCTCTTTCTTGGAATACTGTGCCATCGTTTGGTCCCCTTTCTACCAAAACGCAGTCCAGAGGATCGAAGCTGTTCAGCGAAGGTTTATACGCTTTGCTTTGCGACATCTTCGCTCTTCTGAAAGTCGGTGCAAGCTCATCAATTTGGAACTGTTGGAAGGCGTACGGTAGCCAAAGCGTGTTTTATTGGTGATCTGCTTCAAGGAAATGTTGATTGTTCCGCTCTACTGGATCACTTGACCATCAACACTCGACGACGAAATCTCCGTTTACAACAGTTCTTCGTATTTCGGCACTCAAGGACCAACTACGGCAAACACGAACCTGTGCAAAGCATGTGCCGCGTTTTCAACAGCTGCTATAATGTGTTTGATTTTAATGTATCCCGTGAGGTTAATAGGCGTTGTTTCCGTATATGTCTTTGTTAAGTTTTGTTAATTTTCGTATGTAATTTAATTTTTTAAAGGGTCATTGGGATGAACATTTTTACCTGTTGACGAAAATAAAATAAAATAAAAATAAAATAAAATAAGATTTGAAAATTTACCATCAAGTTAAGTAGTTATTATTATTATAAATTTTTACTAGATTCCATGAAGTGTAGAAAGAAATTACCCAGAATTTATGAAACATAGTAGAATGTTCAGAAGGAGACTTCCCAAAGCTTCAGGAAGATCAGGCAGAAACTTCTCAGAAGAATAGGGACCACTGCTTTGTAGTTAAAGCAGGAACATTTAAAAAAAATCAGGGCCAAACATTCCCAGAAGTTTGGGGTAGAACTTTCCCGAAAATCAGGAAAGGACTACTCAGAGCTTCAGGAAGCATTTAAGGGAAGAAGGACTTCTCAGAGCTTCAGAAAGCAAAGAGAGAGAAGAAGACTTCTTAGAACTTTGGATCTTTCCAGAGGTCCTGGAGTTCATCCCAGAAATTCAAGATGGAACTTCTCAGAAGTTCAGCAAAAAAACCCCAAGTTCAGGATGAAACTAACAAAGAAGAGCATTACCTATAATTTCACAAAAATTCAGGAACGCATTTCCACAAAGCGCAGGACGATACGACCAAGAAGTTCTGGAGAGAACTTCTCTGAAGTTCAGGAAAGGACGTCCCAAGAGTTACTGAAGAAACTTCCCAAAGGTTTAGTTGGAACTTCTTAGAAGTACTTGACTCAGCAAACATCAATGCGGAATAACTGTTTGTTCAAACAAATTTGGAGAAATTGTTCAGCTTTTTCTTCTAGAAGGCTTAATAACTTCACCAATTTTTTTTTTTTGAACAAGCGGTTATTCGACACTGATGTTTGTTGAGGAGGGTTTTCCCGAAATTCAGAAGAGAACATTAAGGAATTTAAGAATACGGCTTTCGTGAAGTTCAGGAAGAAAAGAACAGAAAAAAACTTTCCAGAGTTATAGGGGTTACTTTTTAGTAGTTTGAGCAACATTTTCTAAGGAATTTAGGATTAAACTTTCCTGAAGTTCCAGAGAAAAATTCCCAAAAGTTCAAAAGTTCAGGATGAAACTTTCAACAAATTTAAGTGAAAATGTAAATTCTGGAAAGGACATTCCCATTGCTTCAGTAAAATGTTTTCCAACAGAGGACTCAGCTCCAGCTCACAAGGCAAAGAAGACACAAAGCGTGGTGCGCGAAAAATTTGTCCGATTTCATCACAAACGAAGAATGGCCTGCGTCTTCACTAGATCTCAACCCACTTGACTACTTTGTTTGAGGTTATATGCTTCACCATATAGGCCCTCGGAGTCGGTGGTGTAGTGGTAAGCGTGACCGCTACTTGGCACCCCAGTGGGTCTGGGTTCAATCCCAGTCGACGTCGGTGGTTTTTCTGAGGCGAAAAAATTCTTGGTCCCGTCTTCCTTCGGAAGGGCAGCATTGCCGTTGGTCCCAGCTCATATTCATGAGTCGTTAGGTAGGGTCTCAGGTGGTGGAGTCGTTTTCCTGGCGTCGGTGATTGTCACCATGGGAGTGAAATAGATCGACGTAAAATAAGAAAAATAAAAAAGAAATCTGTCTGTCTGTCTGTCTGTCTGTCTGTCTGTCTGTCTGTCTGTCTGTCTGTCTGTCTGTCTGTCTGTCTGTCTGTCTGTCTGTCTGTCTGTCTGTCTGTCTGTCTGTCTGTCTGTCTGTCTGTCTGTCTGTCTGTCTGTCTGTCTGTCTGTCTGTCTGTCTGTCTGTCTGTCTGTCTGTCTGTCTGTCTGTCTGTCTGTCTGTCTGTCTGTCTGTCTGTCTGTCTGTCTGTCTGTCTGTCTGTCTGTCTGTCTGTCTGTCTGTCTGTCTGTCTGTCTGTCTGTCTGTCTGTCTGTCTGTCTGTCTGTCTGTCTGTCTGTCTGTCTGTCTGTCTGTCTGTCTGTCTGTCTGTCTGTCTGTCTGTCTGTCTGTCTGTCTGTCTGTCTGTCTGTCTGTCTGTCTGTCTGTCTGTCTGTCTGTCTGTCTGTCTGTCTGTCTGTCTGTCTGTCTGTCTGTCTGTCTGTCTGTCTGTCTGTCTGTCTGTCTGTCTGTCTGTCTGTCTGTCTGTCTGTCTGTCTGTCTGTCTGTCTGTCTGTCTGTCTGTCTGTCTGTCTGTCTGCCTGTCTGTCTGTCTGTCTGTCTGTCTGTCTGTCTGTCTGTCTGTCTGTCTGTCTGTCTGTCTGTCTGTCTGTCTGTCTGTCTGTCTGTCTGTCTGTCTGTCTGTCTGTCTGTCTGTCTGTCTGTCTGTCTGTCTGTCTGTCTGTCTGTCTGTCTGTCTGTCTGTCTGTCTGTCTGTCTGTCTGTCTGTCTGTCTGTCTGTCTGTCTGTCTGTCTGTCTGTCTGTCTGTCTGTCTGTCTGTCTATCACAGACCTTATAGATTTGAAAACTACTGAACCGATTGGCGTGAATTTTTGCTTAAATGAAACACAAATTTGTGCACAACTCGAGAACTAATCAAGAAAATGGATTCAAATTTGGCATGTGGGGGTTTTTTGGAGACAATAAAAATTTTTCTATAGTAGTCTGAGACCCCTCCCCTATCAGGAAAGGGGTGGCTCACATACAAATGAAACAGTTTTTTTTTTTGCATAGCTCCGAGAACTAATCAAACAAATGGAATAAAATTTGGCATGTGAAGGTTTTTGAAGGCAGGAAATGCTTTCATGGTGATTAGAGACCCCTCCCCTCTTTTTAATGAGGGTAGGGGTTGTATGCAGGGGTTTTTGGGGTCAGAAGAATATTTTTATAATGGTTTGAGACTCCTCCCCCATCTGGAAGGGGGGGGGGAAAAAAAATTTTCCATACAAAATGAAACACAAATTTTTACATAGCTCTAGAACTAATCAAGCAGATGGAACTAGAATTTGGCATGTGGAGGTTTTAGAAGGCAAGATATGTTTCAACGGTGGCTCGAGACCCCTCCCCTCTTTGGAAGGGGGGAGGGGGGTGATCATACAAATGAAACACAAATTTCAACCAAACATGAGAATTATCCAGGCAACTGAAACACGAAATGTGTATTTCGTGGGGAAAGCAGCATGTTCTGATAGAAATTTGAGCCCCTTTTTAGTCAAGAATGGGGGGTGCTTGAGTTACTCCCAGTGCTACAAATGCACAAGAAGTTAATCTAAGGTTATGCAAGAGAAAATGACGTTCAAACTGACAGGACACAGCGTAGTTTGAAGATAAATATTTTGTCAATGAAATGATTCTACACAGAAAAAAAAAACCATGGTAGAAACTTAACATCTAAGGGTTTAAATAAAAATACACACCTATGTTTAATTTTGCAGAAATTACACAATAACAAACAAACAAAAAAAATTTGAACAAAACTCATTTCTAAAAACAAAACATATAACTGCCAGTTCTATTGTATTTCTACATTCATTTAGTTGCAAGCGTAGCAAGACTCGCACCGGGTTCAGCTAGTCTTCTTTAAAACAGACGTGATTCCAGCGATATATGGCTTAAATTAACATAAAAGATCCCATTAATTTATACCAAATCTAGCAATCCCTTTATGTGCATTAAACAACGCGGAAAATTCAATGTTTCTCTCTATTTGTGCAGTAAACAATTTCAGCTGCAGATCAGGTATATCACCATTTCAAGGCAGTTGTTTTCGTCACCTAAAGCTGGTAAACTCCGTGGCAAAAAAAAAGCCGAGCAAAATTTTGCTTCCAAAAAACGCCATGTTCAACCTTCTGTCACTTTGTCAATTATCAATATTTTTGGATGAATATTTGACAACACTATAACTCATGTATAGACCGTATGTGAACAAAATTTCATGTTGATAAAGTTTATAAATTTGAAGTCTTCATAACATATGTGAATAAAGCCAGACATTTTTTTCACCGTATTTCAGCTTGGTCAATATCAGGTTTGTAGTGTTTTTTGGATTGAGATGGCTGCGCTGCTACAAAATGATCTGAAATGTTTAATTTGTTTGTGATTTGAAACTAGTAGTGACTCTAATATAACTTTTTGATCTTAAGTACGATGAATGTTTTTGATAGTTTGACAGTTTTGATTTCGTATATACTTATCTTTGTGTGCTGTCTCTGATTTTTTCGAGGATGCTCCACAGGTACTTTTTCTTGAGATTGATATGATCACTTCCTTAACAAAACCGCATGTAGCCTAAGGCTGAGCAGGCCCTTCGCACTTCAATCGATC
Source organism: Aedes koreicus (assembly GCA_024533555.2). Classification (NCBI taxonomy): domain Eukaryota; kingdom Metazoa; phylum Arthropoda; class Insecta; order Diptera; family Culicidae; genus Aedes; species Aedes koreicus. Next base: position 198,082 of record JAHHFK020004613.1, on the reverse strand, counting down.
CATTTCACAGCCGTTCTCGACCATGAAGTCCATAAAAAAGAAAAGAGAAGAAGGTGTTAGTATTTCATGGCATGCAGGGCGTAGTTGAGAGATTATTGGTGATATTTTCACGACGATATTTTCGTTTCTCTGACTAAGATTTCCGAATTCCTAACCTAACCAAACTTGAACAGCACCAATCAGAAGTAATGTACATGGGGAGGTCTATTCTACTGCATCAAATGGTGCGCCCTGGGCGGGCCCTCGACATCCTATTTCAAATATATATGCTTATCATCGTCAGTCTTAAGTTGCATTTTTCTGTAACTATGTGCTTCATTTCGAACAATCAGAAAATTATCATGATCAAAACATTCACCCTTTTTAGAACGGTGCAATTAGATCCAATAACTAGGTGTTTTGATCATTTATTCCGTAACATAAATGGATGAATAACAACATAAGTTGCATAAAAAAAATAAGGAGTGTACTTTTAGTTGTTTTCCTTAGATTGAAAATAGCAAATCTAAGAGGGATTTACGGCATATCCCGCTAGTATCACACCTGATGTTAGTGGTTTTATATAAACGTCCTACGACGTGGCTGCGAATAAATAAGGAAAATATGGGCTACTTTCACTAATGCTCAGATATCTGGTCTCACATGCAGATCAATAGCATGAGATAGGCTCTTTCACTGTCGTCAACGCGTGAAATATTTCGCAGACTGATGAACGTATGTCTGTTCATTGTGTAAAATCCATTTTTGGTGATATCACCGGCAAAGTATGTAGTCGTTCTAGGTGAAAACTGTACCGAACCGTAGTGATAAACAGAATGTGACGGCTAAAACCTGGGCTCGCAAGTTGTATTGCGAATACTTGACGAAGTTTTCCTTGGACGATGTTAATGGACGATGAAACTTATGTGCTGGAAAACTTCAAGCAGCTTCCCGGAATATCTTATAATCTTGCAATGCAACGGAACGGCGTAAAGGAGCATTACAGGACGAAGAAAAAGGCCAAGATTCCCAAAAAAAATTTGGTTTGACATGAAATATGCAGCTGTGGTCGAGCAAGCCCAAGCTTCATCGCTACCGAAACGGTAAACAAGGAAATATAGCGTGAAGAATGCCTAAAGAAGCGATTGTTACCATTCCTACGCAGCCATGATACTCCCTCGCTATTCTGATTTGGCATCTTGTTACTACGTCAAAGATGATTTGGAAATGTATAAAGCGAATGGAGTCCATGTTGTACCGAAAGAGGCGAATCCACCTAACTGCCCGGAGTTGCGACCTATCGAGCAGTATTGGGCTCTCGTGAAGAGAGAACTCTCTCAATATAAACAACAAGCTACAACTATAGAAAAATTTCGAAAATCTTGGACAAAAGCAGCTAAATCGGTTGCAGAGAAGTCTGTACAGACCCTTATGGCTGGAGTTAACTCAAAAGTTCGTAGTTTCTTCATGTAGCCTAGTTAAGTAACTGTAATTAGTTTTAAAATGACTAATAATGCACATTCATTTAAAAAATGCATCTTGGATTGAACTAACAGCAAATTTGTTTTATTCCAAATTTAATCTGTCCAGATTTTGTCGCGAACAAGCCTTATACGCGTCTTATAAAATTCATATTTTTGACGTAGACTACGTCTTACGGCAAGGGTAGGGTGTCAATTAAAAAATCTAAAAATAAGCGACCGTCACGAAATATTGTTACAAATTAAACGCTTATAATTTAATAACTGCTCGATTCATTTTCAAGATGATTGCATCAATCTGTTGTAAATTTTCCCGCGTACTAATTCAACTATCAAAAATTATCCGTTTACAATTTTCAACAATTGAAAATAACGAAAATAAAAGGTGCAGTCTTATAATTTTGTTTTGCGTACTAAATTTACTAAATGCGCGGTACGTTCCTATCACAGATTTCAAATGGGAGCAAGGGAGGTCTCATGTGCAGCAGTGAACATAATAAAAATGGTAAACCTTCGCAAATTTTCTCATTCGTGTTGCAGTACTGGAGCTGTGCGGATCAACCAGGCAGTGTGGATTGCCAGCTGGCGCTTGGCGATGGCACGTACTCAGGAGGGTGCACTGTCTTCATTCAGCAGTGCAGAGCGGCAAGGCGTCAATGTGGTTTTTGGCAGCTGGCGGCGCTTGGTACTGGCCGCCGCCAGCTGCCAAAAAAGGGGGGAATGGCGAACAAACATTAGACAGGTAGCTGATTGAGCTGCACGCTGTTGCTAGCAAGCCACTCGGCTAGACAACTGTTGCTAGGCATCCACAGATTATGCTGTGGTGTGCCAGGCAAACGGTTGCCCTAGCCGGTGATGGTTTTGTAGCCAGCCGGTGGGAGCAATCACGAGGAGCGAAATAAGGTGCTTGTGTGTGTGATCTTGTTGATACCCTTCTTTTTTTGGTAAGGCGCAACGTGCAACTGAAATAACCTGCTTCTCCAAAGAACCAAGAAGATTTTAAATTCAAATGTGGACTATTAAAAATCCGTCCTTTCTCAGGACGAATAATTTAGCTTTGAGAGAGTTTGTTTGATTTGAATAGATTTTGATGAAGATTTTAATGATTTACTGCAAAAATGTGCAGCACGATGCAAGTTGATGGATTAAGATTCACAAGCTGAAACAAGATTTTTCAAAGATTGATTCGCTAGCGTGGGATTTTTCGATCATCTTGAATCTGGATTTAGATGTGTCGCACTCCCAGTATTTAACATTACCTTCCAAGTTCTTACTAATTGGCAGACAGCAGTGGCTAAAACAATTTTAGTTTTCTCTTCGTTGTATACCTTGAGCGTTGTGGACCATTTCTTATACGGCTCGGAAATGTAACCGGTCTCTATTATTCTGAAGTGCAGATAGAGAGTAAGCTTACGGCAAGGCAAGCATGCCAAAAAGAAATTTTACAAATGGCTACCGTCACGATAAATTTAAACACCGGACGCTCATAACTCGATCGTTTCTTGATCGATTTTCGATATTTTTGATCTTATCAACTAGAGGTTTTTACGACTACCATTTTATTTACTCGAGTATTTAAAATTTCACACATAAGAGATGAATATATTTTGTGTACATATTGGATCATCAATCAATCAAAGTTGGAAAATTTTAAAATTTAAATAAAATCGCTATCACGGACAACGTTTTGATTTTCAAACATGATATTCCGAATTAACATTCTCTGCGCATTCAAAGTAGTACTGTTATGAATAGTTATTCTGTCGTTATAACTATTTGCGTTGGATAGAATTATACTTCTTGAGATCGAACATACGAAAAACTATTCGAAACGACTATGTACCGATGCCACGTGTTACGATGCGGACACGTGTTTATCGGGTAAAACTGAAAGCAGCCAGAAGTAATGCGTTACCAACTAACTGGTTGAGACGCGGGAGAAGGGCCTTCAACTCGAAGCCGTATCACCATTTCTATCCTTGTTAAAGGGGGGGTGGGGGGCAAGCATAGTTTTTTTTTACAAAGAGAATGAGAAGAGAGAGATAGATAGAGAGAAAGAGAGAGAGGGAGAGAGAGAGAAAGAGAAAGAGAGAGAGATAATTACACCGTAAGGAAAAAAAAGATTTAAAAAACTATCGATTTTCCCAAAGTTTCAAAATCGAATTCACACAATGTGCACTCACCAGCAGAGCACTTTTCCGAAATCAAATTTAGAATGAGAAGTAATGAACATCGACTTTAATAGTTTTAGTTTTTGTTATTCAACTTAGTATTTTTTTAAAACCGAGTGCAAACCGAGTGCTTATGTATGTATTCTATCCGGTGATCCGTTTTGTTACCAAACATTCTTCTATTTATGAACACGCGCCGAACCATCGCACATAAATTCAGCGCGTTTTTTTTTATAGAAGCGGATAAAATTTTTGAAGGGAGGAAAAACTCTCGAATCTTCCGGTCCGCCCCCTAAGCAGCTTGCTGTGAGGTACCAGGTGGGTCTTCACTGGTGGACTGCCTGTCAAGACTCTGCCAAATTTGGAAGACATCTACATTGAATTATCTCAAATTTTAATAATCTGTCCACTATATCACAATATATTGGGATTGGTTAAGCAGGTTGGAGATAATGAGAATCATTGGGTATAAGAACCAGTCTCCCCGGTTGGTGCTAAACGGATGAGCATGGACATCAATAGAAGCATAGAAGTTGCCAGAAAGCTTTAGCTACATCTACGCACTCGTATTTTTACCAAATCCCTCAATCGCAAATTTAGAAATGGATTAGCATAGATTGTTCTTAAGAAGCCTCTACTTGATTCATATAGTTGTAAAATTAAAAAGTTTTTGAAAAAGAGTATGCTTCGAGCATCGGCTGAGAAAGGTTGTGTTGATGCTTAATTGCACACTATTTTGCTGTCGGGCATGGCGCGTTTCGTATTGTTTCGGTTATCTATAATTCAGCGATGCGAGTGATCGAGTGAGCATAGAAAAAAAACTACTAAAAATGCTTCATGGTGAGATGTGGTGGTTCGCCGGGCTGGTGGACCAGTGGTGAGGATCACAATTAATTTTCATCCATAATATTGGTTTGCCATACTCGCCGTGTCACTTGGAGAAAGTAAGCCACTATATACCTTTTTGTGAGTGGCTCTAATACCATCCTTACTATTGGTTTGAATCGGTTCAAATCGGATTTCCAGCATTATAGAGAATCTCTTTGTTTTCAGCCAGAAAAACCACCACCACACTTTGTGAGTGGCCCCAATAGGGGTATATCCTCACTGTTGGTTTTTAAATAGGTTCAAATCAGAAATCAGTTCTAATATTTAAATATTTCACTAAACGCCGCGTGAATTCAGCTTATCGTTTGCGAAAAAGAATCCTGCGATCACCCAATCCTGATATTTATCCAACATCCCAGTGAAAGTGCAGGGCGGTCTCGGCTTCCAATCAAGCGAGTATCATCCGTCGACACATTCCTACCCTTTTCTTATTTGACATGCATTCGGGCGAAGCAGTCGCCAGTATTGCCTTAGTTTGGGATGACCAGTTTTTACACATTGAGGATGTATGCTAGTCTCAACCATCATCTGTTGGTTCTCTGTGTTATAACAGCTGATCTGGCAGCAACAGAGTAGCAACCTTGGGCAGTCAATCCTGTACTCATTATCTTGCTCATGCTCATAGAAAGGGATAAAATTTTTGAATAGGATTAGACCACTGCAACTTCTCATAACTGATTAGCATGCTGTCTTGCTTTCTCACAAACATATCAAATTACTGGTCTGAAAATCGGATACGAATTCGTCAAGTTTCACCTGGATTACATCGTAGCATGTGCTCCATTAATATCTCTTGGATACAGAAACAATATTTCAAAATACTGAATCAAACTGTAAGATATGATTAACATATATTCTCAATAATATGAAACTACAGTGCCGAAAAACAGGATATTATATCAGCAGCGGGGTAACATTGGTTGGTTTTTGCCCATACCATGAATAGTACAAATATACATTTTCTGTTGATACACTTTCTAACTATGAATTATGAATTGTGTTTCTCAATCTGGTGTTATTTGACTTCCGGAAGCTATATCATTGGATAAAAAATATTAAGTTTTTTGATTGCCTAGAACTGAAAATTGAACTGAGCATAGCTTTTTCCACTTTCAGCTAGCGGGAAAAAAACAATCAATGCTTGAATCATAGTTAACATTACTAGAGATAATACGAGCTTAGATACGCTAGGTTAGCTAGGTTGGGTTTATTATTTAAAAAAAAAATCTCATGGATGTCCGCTTTTTTCGCATTTTTGCTACAACTTATTACAAAATCGAGGCGACTTTGCGCTTTTTCATTGAGGTAAAGGGACAATCTCACAAACATTAAAAATAAATAATAAAAAATTGAAACAAAAATTAAAATATAAAAATAAAATCAAAAGTTAGGGGGGGGGGGGGGGGGGGGGTGGACAACAACCCCACCCTGCCCCCCTCTGGCAACGCCTATGGAACACACCACACTATTTTGATCAGATTACGACTGACGACAAGGGTATCGGTGGAATGAGCATTTGAAAATAACTAAAACAAACATTTCTCATAGATTCTCGAAATGTTTGCTTCAATCAGTTGTTTTCAGTTTTTTTTGCGACTGTCAACTAACAAAAATATGCCGGCGTCGGTGGTGTAGTGGTATGCGTGACTGCTACTTGGCACCCCAGTGGGTCTAGGTTTCAATCCCAGTCGACGTCGGTGGTTTTTCTGGGGCGAAAAAATCTAGTCATCTTCCTTCGGAAGGGAAGTAAAGCCGTTGGTCCCGGTTCATATTCGCGGGTCGTTAGGTAGGGGTCAGGTGGTGGGGATCGTCTTCCTGGCGTCGGTGATTGTCACCATGTGGGAAATAGGCCGACGTAAAATAAGATTAAAAAAAAAAAAAAAACTAACAAAAATATCATAAATTATTGACATTGAATTTCCAAACAGACCCTGAACAATCCATAACGCGATGAGGATAATGGTCTCCAAGCTGGTCGATCCTTATCAACACCATCCTGGCCTACACAACCGTTGCCCGCCATCATACCAACACTCAAACCACTCGGCCATTTCCAGGGCCGTCAAATAATTTCTAAGAAGCGAATCATAGAATGTTCTAACATACTTACTCACTGACTTATGATAAACATTAGAACAGTACCTGCGTTTTCAATGTTCCGCTACTAAACCAACAGAAACTAATCAAACGATTTAACGTAGTCTACTGTCAACCGGTCGTACTGTCTTATGCACAACCCCACTGATTTTGTCTGTTCATAACTACTCTGTTTGCCGTCGCATAGCAACCATGAAGTCGCTAATGAAACTTCGATTTGCATTACGTGTTCTCAAATGGTCCCTATGATTCAAGCTTATGAACAATTGATTATTTTCTGTCGTATCAAAACCAGCCTTATTCTTCTGAAGAATTAAAGTAATACATTTGGAATAATATCTAAATACTTTCTGCGAAAGCGATAAAAATAGTTGCGAAAAAAATTACATGAATTACCGGTGGGACTCGAACCGATAAATAAATAATGAGCAATAGGACACGTTGCATATGGGTCAATGCATTTTGCAGCCAAGTCGTTTCTTATTACTCCAGCTGATTTGCAAATGTTCTATTTTTTACAACACAATCTCTTCGTAATACAATAAAAATCGTTTGGTGGAAAAAATGGAGCGCTGAAATTGTGGTTTCAAATTCAGTCAAATCAAACTTAATCAAAATTATTCTAAAACCGTAACTGTAATGTTAGGGCGACCATATCACAGTGGTTAAAAAATCCATACCTTTCACGCCAAAGTGACGCGATTGAATAACACCCCCGGAAAAATCACAAAAAAATACTCGACAAGTGTTTAAGTGACTACGATACGTGGCAAATCAGCCCTTCAACGTCGATAATAATGTAACAAAAACAAAACATAAATATAATAGTAACATAACCCCTAATAAAGCGTCTTTATTTGGAAACTAATCAAAAAGAGTCTGTGAACTTCGAACCATCCACCACTCTTCTGCTGCTTTTCCGTAATTTTAAACGTCACTGGAACGTACTTGTCTACATACACAGGCTTGGTGTTGTAGACTGGGATCTCCTTCTCAACATGAACTGGGTATGGTTTTGGCACTTCGATGTATTCCTTCTGGACAACTGGGACTTTCACATGGACAGGGTATGGAACGGCACGGTCAGCCTTGAAAGGAACGGTCTTCTCAACCTGAAATGGCACTTGCTTCTCGACGACGAATGGAACCTGCTTCTCAGCTTGTACTGGATATGGGACCTTAACCTCATACGGTACTTGCTTCTCAACGTTCACTGGATACGGAATAGGAACGTTCTTTGTGACGGTCTGGTGCTGAACTTCTTGATGGCCTGAGAAGCCCTGTGACTCATGTCCTCCATATCCCCCATCCCAGGTTCCGCGTTTTTCCTTTCTGGAGGAACCATCGACTACCACACCTGGAAACAACGGCCAAAACTATGGACAACACAACGAACGTCTGAAATTTTGAAACGTAAGAGCTTGGTTCAATCCGATTGCTTAACCAAATGAGCACTGAAATAGTTAAGTTACCTTCATATTTGATGTTGTTTGCTTAAACGGATAACTGCTCCAGTGAGTTCAACGGTTGAGATGACTACAATCGAATGATGTCCTACCAGTCAGGTTGAAGTAGTTTTATAATGGTAACCACATGTCCAGCAACCCTACCGAAAATGTTGTACACGTACCACAGCCGAACAAAATCGAGCAAAATTTTGCAAGTTCTCTCGCTGCCGTTCGGTCCAATGCACTTTCATTTTCGTTTGACTGTTTATTTTCATCCCACCGCTGTTTCCGAAGGTGCGACAGGTCTGTCATCGGACATTAAGCTTCGTGGTTCGTTAAAAGAAATGAATCTCTCCACTGCTGCTGCTGCTGCTGCTGCTGCTGCTTCTCTTCAGGTTAAGGTCGTCCGCTCGTTGTTGGTTACATCTGCATTGTTCAACCCAAAACACGTGCCAAAAGCACAACTAATTTGCCCGACCAGTGATCGGCGCAACTAAAGGGACTCCAAAAGTTTGCCGTCGAACTTAATTTACTTTCACAAATGTTGTTTAGCAGGTTTTCGTTTTTTTTTTCGATTTGGGGATAGATTTGTATGCATTTGTGTTAATGTAACATTTGTAAACGTAATCACTCATTAGTCGAGCATTAGCTTGTCATGACATACTTCAAATGTGAAAGGTTGTTTGTCAATAAATTTCTGGTTTTAGCGCCATTGCAGAAGCAAAATCCCGCCGGTCAAGAAATTAGTAATGGTGATCTTCAATTGCCCATTAGTGAAAACAAAATTGCTACCTTTAGCGCAGTTTGAGGTGCGTATCGACGATCGAATTGTTTACAGTTTATTGCGTTCACATCAAGACCTTGAGGCTTCGTTCAGTACTTACGCATGGCGGCCCCTCAAAGTCTTAACCAATATTTAAACATTTCTATTTGATCGAAATTTTTTGAATTCAACTTTCCCGCAACTTAAATTGAATTGCACGTTTGAGCGAGCGAAGCCGTTGCACGTCCCAACTGGCGACAGCTTCTTGATTTACCTCGCCGAATCACTGCTGAAACTTTCCCGGGCAGAACTTTTATCTTCCTTAAAATTCACAACCTGCTTCTCCCTCATTACATATGTATGGAAAATCTGTTCCACGAAAAAGCAAGTTATCCAGTTCAAAAGGGATGATTCCCTGTGGGATTCAGGTGGGCGCAGGAGGGGGTCAAAAACAACAAACACATCTCCTCGAGCAGTTGCTGCCATTTGAGCGGTGGGCGCAAAACTTGCTGTTGCTGTTGGAGCTCAGACGGCTGGATTTATGTTCAAAGCGATAAAAGCCTGATCCCTGGCTCGTCATAGATTGCACCCCGTGGCGGTTGGGAACATAAATTTACTGCTGCGTTCCCCTAGTTTGCATTTTGGGATGGAATTTGTGTTTTCGATCCAGAAAATTACGCCGTTTGCACTCCGCTGCGGTTAACGGGGAGGCTGGCCTCGGCAATGGCTTTATTAAATACAAATTTCATATCTATTATTACACTCATCCCTTTCGGATCCAATTATAAGGGTTCTGTTTGTTTTTATTTTCGCTGCCGGAGAAATGCTACTACTGCTTTCACCCTATTGTTGAGGAACAAAACCGAAGAACAAATTATATCATCCTTTGGAGCATTGTTCAATGTGGGAAAATTGTACATGGGACGGAGATAGGCAATCTCTTGACTCTTCATAACATATCTCATTTTATATAGGTAATGGGATTTGTCACAGATTCTTAATATCGTTGGAACAAAACAGCATAAGGCGCTTGGGTTGTTAGTTTCAGGGTTGCTTCAATGACTATGTTTTTGACAGGCAAGCAACTTCTGAAGTCAAAAACCTCGGAGGAGGCAATAAAACTTTCGAGGAATTGTTATTCATACTTCAGATAACTGTATAGATATTTTTCCCGGCTCATTATTATTATTATTTATTATTTATTTATTTTCATCATCTGGCTTGGTGCCTTAATGAACTTTTCTCCGATGAGGAAAAGCCCGTTTGAATTGGGCGTAAAAACCTCATATCTTTTCAGCAAAACATTACATGACATGAACATACATTAAAAAAAAAGTCGAACAAAGTAAAATACAATTCAAAAAGTTAAAAAAAAAAAACTTAGAACTATGTCCATATCGGTTGGAAACAAATCGTTTGAAAGGCAAATCGGCGTGTGACGGTCCAGGCATCATTTCATTTAGCTGTTTACATATTGTAGAAGTCATCGGGTCAGTAATCTGTGCTGAAATGCAGTTGCGGAAGAATTGAAGTTAAACAAGTGGTAAACTTCGTTAAATCTTGCCGCCATGAATCGGATGGGGTCATGTTGACCATACTCGGCGCGGCGGGCATCAAGGTATAAGAAACTTCGCTGTCGTAAGGTCCTCTCAGGTGCGTAGAAATTGAGTTGTGCTAGAATTTCCGCTGCATCAGTTTCACCAAATAGGATTTTCGCCAAGAACATAACTTGTGCAGAGAATCTCCTACGTTCCAGTGTGTCAAGTCCAATTAGCCTGCATATGGCGGTAAATTCGTGGGATCTCGCCATGGAAGGTTGCGGAGGGCATGTCTCACGAATCTCTTTTGTACTGCTTCAATTCTGTTTATCCAGATGGCCTGATATGGACACCATACGACTGCACTTGACTCTAAAATTGAGCGAACTAGGGCGCAACAGAGAGACCGAAGGCAATGAGGGTCACGGAATTCATTAGTCACTTTAAATATGAATCCAAGTTGTCTATTGGCTTTTGCGATGATGCCATCGTAATGGAGCCGAAATGTGAGTCCAGTATCCAGTATTGCTCCCTTGTGGAACGCCCGAAACGCTCGAAAAACTCTCCGATGTTACAGATCCTATTTTTACGCAAAGCCGACGATTCGTAAGGTATGATTCAAACCATGTAATAAGATCTCCAGAGATTCCCAATTTGTCAAGCCTTAGAAGAAGTATCCTATGATCAACTCGGTCGAAAGCAGCTTTCAGGTCAGTATATATAACGTCAACTTGTGAACCGGCATCTATGTTACGCAAGCAAAATGAGGAGAACTGCACAAGGTTTGTAGAAACTGATCGCTTGGGGTAAAATCCGTGTTGGTCAGCTGATATATAATTTCTGCAGCTGGAAAACAGCACATCATTGATGACAATCTCAAACACCTTGGAACAAGCACACAATGAGGTAATGCCTCGATAGTTTTCCACATTTTGTTTATCTCCTTTTTTGTGAACAGGGAACACAACGGATAGTTTACAATTCGTTGGGAATCTGCCTTCTTGCAAAAAAAAGGTTGAATAGTATTGCCAACGGATGGACCAACACGTTTGAACATCGTTTCAGAACACAGGATGAAATTCCATCTGAACTAGCTGATGTAGAGTACTTCATTTTCGAGATAGCAGATTCTACCTGTTGATGGTTGACAACAATGTTTCTTAACTCACACACATTCCTTGGTGTATCCCTGCACGCATTTGCTGCTTGTTCACTCATGTTTTAATGAGTGCGATAAGTAGGGTCTAGGTGGTGGAGTCGTTGGTTGTCACCACTTTGTGAGGAAATACGCCGACGGAAAATAACGAATTTAAATGAGTTATTATGAGTCTTTGAAGAAGGTACCTTAAGGGAAGAGCTGAGAAATCGCAGTTAATTCAAGAAATTATTTGTTGAACTTTTAAAAAGAACTTCTGGGCAATCCGTCAACCATTTATTTTTTAGCTTTTCCAACTCCTTTTATCACAGGACTTGTGAGAAGTATGTGGAATTTTTTTTTAAAATAATTACCAAAGAATTGCAAGCAAAATATCTCTCGAATAAAAAAAATAATACTTAGGATACCTGGAAATGCCTGAGAGGTACTATTTTGGTATTGTCTTACCTCAATTTGGTATTCGCATAGAAAGCATTGTGGGAACATTTTTATGGCATTATCCTCAGGTATTTTACCTCTTATGCAGCGTTCTTAAATACCAAGGCCAGTTATCAAGTTATTCGTTCCTGCTCGGGTAGGCTATGTTGGCCGCTTGAGCACTAGTTTAAGTATTTAGTATTGGACCGTAGTATTTTTCAAAATTTCAGTTCTAAATTTCCCGCGATTATGTTTGGTTATGCAGTCGTAAAAAGGAAGCTTAAATTAGTACCCTATCCTAGATGTCACGAGCTTTGTTTAATGATGTCTAATGTTATCTGGTGATGTTAATCCGGCGCCAAGTGCCTTCTTAGTTGATAGCCCCCATTGCTGAAGTCATCTCCAGGCCGTATGCAGCAGTGACTAGATTTTTCAAAAAGACATGTAATTTACCAAACAATTATTCTTAGGGACGACGTTCAGGCCTTTGATGTAGTCTATGTTGACAACTAGTAGTACTGAAGCCAACCCCAAGAAGTATTGCAACAAGAGTATGCATAATATATATTATTCACACAGCGAATGATATTTCTAGACAGCCCTCAATTGCAATGGTGTGTCTAAAGACTGTATTCGATGAAATTTGGACACACGCAATTGTTCGTAACTTTTTAGCGTGTGGGTAAAAATTATTGAAATTTTAACTGAATGTATTTCATTGTGTTGTGTCAATTGTGTAATGAGTTTCGTGAAAATCGGTCGAGTGATTTCAGTGATGGCTTCGAATGAAGAAATAGTGTGCCAACAAATTTTGGGCACTCACTTCGAAAACCCAAACGCTTCTCATCGATGGATCGGAAAACAGCTCGGAATCGCATATTCAACCGTATCTCATATGATCAAAACGTTCAAGGACCGTAAGACAACCAAGCGGAAAAATGGTAGTGGCAAAAAACGTGGCACATCAAATCCGGAGTAGGCCAGGATGGTATTGAACCAATTTAAGCGTTATCCCAACATTTCGATCAGGGATGTTGCGAAAAAGGCGAAAGTTTCAGTTTGTTTTGTGCAGAAAACAATGAAACGTTATGGATTACATGTGTACAAGGTCCAGAAGGCACCGAACCGGAGCGATAAACAGAACTCGGTGGCCAAAACTCGTGCAAGAAAACTGTACAGGGAGTGGCTCACAAAACCGTTCTGCATTGTGATGGACGATGAGACCTACATTAAAGCCGACACCAAACAAATGCCAGGACAGGAACACTACGTCGCCACCTTTTAGTTGGCCGTTCCGGAGAGTGTACGGAAGAAGAAACTATCGAAATTCGCCAAAAAATTCCTTGTCTGGCAAGCGATCTGCGGATGTGGCAAAATGAGTCAGCCCTTCATCACCTCTGGGACCGTCAACGGACAAATCTACAAGGACGAATGCCTCCAAAAACGACTTCTGCCCTTCTTGAGATCTCACGATGGCCCGACACTGTTTTGGCCGGATTTGGCATCTTGCCACTATGCCCGGCCCGTCTTAGACTGGTACAAAGATAATAATGTAGTTTTTGTACCAAAAGACGTCAACCCTCCAAACACTCCGGAACTTCGCCCAATTGAAAAATTTTGGGCAATCACGAAGGCAAAGCTCGTTAAAACTCCAAAACTGATAGAAAATGAACTTGAACTAAAGAAAGTGTGGTTAAAAGTAAGTAAGCAAGTCGGTCCTATCATTGCCCAAAATTTGATGAAAGGGGTCAAGGCAAAGGTGCGGACATTTGGGTTGGGAGAAGAGGTTAAATAAACCAATGATGTCAAAACTTAACCATTTAGTAGTACTTTATTTCCAGAAAGTTTGAAAAGAATCGGGCTCAAGGAAAATTTTTGGTGACCTATTTTGTGTGTCCAAATTTCATCGAATACAGTCTTTATGTTGGCCACTTACAGCACTGCGGTATCTTCTAATAATACTCCTAAAAGTTTGAATTAGTATATAATGAGCTTCCATTTTAAAGTGTGTTGTAAGGGTCAGTCAGTCAGGTTGTCTTATACCAGTGGGGCTCATTTTACAGCCCCAAGCTATTTCGTTTTATTTACCTAAGAATTTACCATAGTTTTCTGATTATCCAGGTTGTACAGTTCCATTTAAACATGCAGACCATCTTCTTTCCCATAACATACGGCTTACGGTTTCCATGATACTTCCCGATTTGTAATGTTTTACTTGGGCTTTCAACTCTTGAAACCTGAAATGAACACTCGTTGCCTCACGATGACTCAGGTGTACATAATAGAGATTGAGAACAGAGAAAAAAGAATAAATGAAACCGTGTTTATTTGATTGACATTGAATTGAACTTGAGTTAAATTGAAATGGAATCAAAATTACACTGAAATGGAACCGAAATGGAATTGAAATGGATGCAAAAAATGGATTTGAAACGTAACCGAAGTAGAACCAAATTGGAATTGTTATGGAATTGAAATGGAATCGTAACGAAACCGAAACGGTATCGAAATAGAACCGAAATGGAGCCGAAACGAATCGATTAAGTCAAATACAAGATTCTCACTTAGCGAACCCTCCGCACAGACTTCCCAATTACCAATCTCTTGTCATCGTTATTCTTAAGTTCCACTTTTGCTAACTTCTCAATTTTACCGCCTCGCATCACAAGAAACTCAAAAACAACGAATTAGAGCGCGGGTGGGTTGATTTTTCGTAACCAAGCTTTGTAATAATGGAACAAAAGAAAGAAAGAAAAAACCAAAAACAAGTACAAGGGGGAAGACAAAATAATTAGGATAGGCAAAAATATGGTCCAATTTGGGGTGCTCTAACTTCACGAAATATTGACCGGTTTTCATTCTCTTAGAAGCATTCGAAGGGAAAATTTGTGTTTTTTTTAATAATGCAGTAACGGGAATGGCCATGTTTCCTGGATACCGGAGATATTCTGGGTTTCCGGAGGGGACGTGTCACACGTCGATTTTCTGGTGGTGGTTTAGAAATATTTTTCTCTAGTAAATACACAAAAAGCGGTAACATTGGTATTGGAATGGTACGTTGAACTCAAAAATCGGCCTTAAAATGGCCGAGATATGGCCATTTTCCTGGAACCGGTTCCTCTGAAGGGTTCTTAAGCTTAAAGTGGACATTTGGACACATTGGCCACCCCCGGGGCCACCGGAATGTTCCTGGGGGAACCTGTAGCAAGGGCCAATTACATTTTGACGCCAAAACATGCCGTGCGACACCTCTTTCTTCTTCTTTTTTCATCACAAAGCCTCCCTAAACTTAAAGTGGACATTTTGACACACTGGCCGCTCCCGGGGTCACCGGAACGTCCCCGGGGGAACCTATAGTAGACCTATTATATTTTTACACCAGAACGTCCCCGGGGAAACCACCGATACGCCTCAGAAGAACATTGTGTTGAGACAACTGTGTTTTCGTATCTAAACATGAGATGTTTTTTATTTTTCGTATTTACGAATAGTCGTTAGCAAATATGACCTTTAACAAATAAAAGTTTTCTTCATTTCTCTACTGTTTAATAAGAATGCATACTAATACGGCGTTGGACCGCCATTTGCTTGGATGACTGCTAGGATTTGTCTTGAAATTGACTGATACAGCTTATGAATGGTTTCAATTGGAATTCGGTACCATTCTTGGATTAGAAGATCCTCGAGCGCTTTCAGCGACAATGGAGGAGGAAAAACACTGCGAATTCGAGCTTCCAATGTGGACCAAAGTGGCTCGATGATGTTCAAATCCGGAGATTGTGCTGGCCAGATGCTTAAAGTCCTCTTCGTGTTCCTTGAGACTTGATAATTACGGCACTATGAATGGGCGCATTGTCGTCCTGAAAAATTCCTCCGCCGTTCGGAAACACTGTTTTCATCATGGCAAAACCTAATAAGATTCATGTTCAAAGTTATTTTCACAAAAATTACAACAGTATAGAATGACTCACCTGATCGCCCAAAACGCTAAAAACATCTTCATAATCATTAGCAGTGATCTTTCCTTTCATGACGATGATTGGTCCAACTGAGTACCACGATATGGCACCCCATACCATAACAGACCCTCCTCCGTGCTTTACAGACATTCAGTTCTGTATGCCGGTGTCCTCTACACATAAACCCGCCCTGTTGTAGGGAATTGCGTGTACGATGATTCATCCGAGTATACAACTTGCTTCCATTGATCAACTGTCCATGATTTGTAGACGCGTTGATCTTGGAGATTAATGGTTTTGCGATAGCAGCCCGGCCGTACAAGTTTTGGTCGTGGAGTTCCCTTCGAACTATTCGAACAGAAACGGGCTCTTCCAGCGTTGAATTTAAGGTGGCAGTTGCTTTCACAGCACTTATTCAGCGATGATCCGTTATTTATTTTATTTATATTATTTCTTTTTACTTCCACACGCACTTTTATTTGTCCTTCAAATACTCAGCCATAATATGGCAAACCGTTGACGCTGATACACCTACTTCCAGCTTCTCGAGAACCGACAATTCGGCCACGTTGAAATTCCGAAAGAGTTATAAATATCGTGCGTGTTCACTACTCCGCATTCACTTTTTTATGACGCAGTAGAGAATTTTTATAACTGTAGAGAATTTTACGAAATGACAGGTTTCAAATGCCGGGCAAATTTTGATGATAGGGGCCGTACAATAATTACGTAAGGCATTTTTATGTAATGCTCGACCCCCCTCCCCTTGTAAAATTTGTTACATACAAATTCGAAAAATATTGTACGGGTTTTAAGAAAATGATAGACCCCCCCCGTCCCCCTAAATGACCTCCCTTACGTAATTAGTGTATGGCCCCATAATGATGTTGCCTCTCTCAGCTGTTGTGTATCTAAATACTGTCAAAATTCAGTCATAAGTCGAAAAATAAGCTGATCAGAAACGTCTCAAAAAAGGGCAGATATAATAATGTATAAATCAAATAGGGAGAGATCTCCCAGTACCGGACACCTTTCGCAAAACGCCGGACATTTTTCAATTCCTGATTTTCATGGTACCAATGGTATATTTCAATCAACAGTATGCTAAGAGCATTACAGAAGGAATAATGAAAAACCGCACATGACGAGACATGTCAAATGTACCGTTGATACCACGAAAATCTTAAATGTCCGGTATTGACGGACGTCCGGCGCTAGGGGATCTCCCCCTACTGTGTCAGATCATTAAATGCTTTGTGATGAAAAACCAACAAATAAGAGTGTGAGCTGTTTAGTGGAATACCTGCAACTAGAAAATGAGAAGAATGATTAGTAATTTCCATTTAATTCCAACTACCTTTATTGCTTATCTTGACAGATACGCGTATCTCGTCTACAATGTGCACACTTTTTCAGTGTCGTGTACCTGCAGCCGAGTATTAGTACAGTAACAAGAAAGAGGTGGCGCACGGCCTGTTTTGGCGTAAACATGTAATTGTCCTTTGCTACAGGTTCCCCCGGGGATGTTACGGTGCTCCCAGAAGTGGCCAATGTGTCCAATTCTTTTCAATGGGGCTTTTCTAATATACCAAAATCAAACATAATATTTAATGTTTCGTTTTCTCCAAAGATTGGGAGTAAAATGTATTCGTTATACATTAGCAGATAACAAAATCACGAATTCTACCCCGCCGTGGTTATGTCTTTGCGCAGGACGCACAGCACACTTGATCACCGCACGCTGTTTGATGGGGCGTCCAAAAAGAAGAATGTCATATCTTAAATCCGGAGAAATTTGCTAAATGGGTAAATCTGCTTTTGTAAACAAACAATTAAATCGACTATTTTTCATGAATAAATGCTAAATTTCTCAAACTAAGGCCACAATCGGTAAAATAAGGCTTCCTTTAGCTGAGTTTGGTCTTTGTTTTTTTTTTTTTGGAATTGTGCGTTTATTCGCTTAAAAATGTCCCTTGAAGTGTTCGTTCACAAAAGCAGATTCGACTATTTTGCAAATTTCTCCAGATTTGTTTTCAAAACAGTAACTCACGGCTTCCGGAAAGCAGCTATGTTTTGGGCTGCCGATGCCGAACGATTGGCATAACCGTAGCAGAGATGAATATCTGCTAACTCTTCTGGAAAAAAAAACATTACTGTTTTCCGGAATCCGTAAGTTACTGTTTTGCAAACATTTGAGTTATGATTTTCTTCTCCTTGGACGCCTCATCAAGCAGCGCGGTGATCAAGTGTGCTGTGCGTCCTGCGCACAGACATAACCACGGCGGGGTAGAATTCGTGATTTTGTTATCTGCTAATTGGAGGCACAACATGTCGCATTCAAAACAGTATTGCAAAAAAAAACTAAGCGAGATAGAAAGTTTATGTCAAAAAGAGAGTTGTGGAACATTTTTAAAGCCATGTTTTTGTTCCATCAACCACTACTGTTTATTAAATGTTTTTCCAGTGCGAATTGTTATTTTTTCGTTGGCTTTGTGTTTAATAATTTAGTGGCAATTTTGTGAATTTTCATTGCTAAATTTTCATTAATTAGTGCCAGTATAAATTTTAGTCATTAAAAAACTCCATGATATTGTATATGACCAACAAAACACTGTTGCTGAAACAAACTTGAACTTGATTGATCTACTGCTCGTGCTTCCTAAATAAGTGTTCTATCCTTAATATACATGCTTGTCATCGTCAGTTCTATTTACACTTTTCTGTGGCTATGTGCTTCATTTCGAACAGTCAGACATTTACCATGAGCAAAACAATCACCCCTTTCGAAAATAATGCAATTACTTTCACTAATTATACCATGAGCAAAACAGGTATTTTGGTTATTTATTCCATAATGCAAATTGATAAACAACGACGTAAGTTGCCACGAAAATAAAAGTGCAGTCGTTTCCCTTTTATTGAAAGTAAGAAGTCTAAGAGTGAATTGTGGCATAACCCGCCAGTATCACACCTGATGTTAGTTATATAAACGTTCTTAGACGTGGCAGTGAAAAAATGAGTAGCATTTGTGATACTTTCACTGCTGGGCAAATTTTTGGTCTCACATGCATGTTTATAGCATGAGATTAGCCCTCTCACCGTCGAAAAGGTGAAAAATTAGACCCACGAGTGGGAGAAGTATGTGGCATTTCTTACAAGTCTATTAAACTTCGTAGGTGTTCATGAAATGTTCTGGAAAGTTCATTCATCTTCTTCGTAGTCTTTATTTGTTGCAAAAAGTTATCCGTTACACATACGGAGCATCGAAGAATTTCCGTGAATTCAATAAAACTTCTGAGCTGTAATCGGTTAATTTTTTGGATGGACCGTCAGATTTCTAGAAACATTGGAATAAAACATTGAATTTCTGGAGCTTCCCCCAAAAGCTGGACCTAATCCATTAGTTTTCAAGCTCTAGAAATTTAATGAACTATTTCAAAGTTTAAAGCCTTTCCTAGAAGTTTCAACACTTTAGTAAAAAGCATGTTTACGAGCGTTTTAGTAGAACAGTTGAAATTGAAAAACAAGGACAATTTAAATTAAGACTTCACTTGAACTTATAAAAGCTCAGACTTTTTATGGACTTCGCGGAAATTCTCAGGCTTTCTTGAAAATTTATCGCCGTTTAATAGTCTTAATTGTTTTAATTGACTCCTAAAAAGTTGATCATAGTTCTCTTTAAATGGAACCACTACTCAGAGGTGTTTTGTGATCTTAGATGTTTTGGAGAAGCTTTATGTCTTACGTTGATAGAACATAACAATAGATTGTTCGTCAAACATTAGCCAAGTGTGTGTGTGTGTGTGTGTGTGTCTATACAATCAATCTCCCACTGACCGGCAGTGCTTTTATGGAAGAAACTTGTCTGCATTTCTTCAGTAATTTATATGTGATCACTATGTGCAAACATTTTTAGCCCTGGAGTTGAAGGTGACAGCACTATTGAAAATTCAACGACCCATTTCAAGAATGCCTGTCCATACAGGTACATTCTGAGGTCATCTTCATATACAATAAGCCCCGCATGAAAATCTTCACACATCAAATGGATATGTGAAGAGTTTTCACACTTCCAGAATCAAAAATGGAAGTTTTTGATCCTGGCGTGTACATATATAGTTAGGGTATATTTTTGATAATCAAAACGACCTCACCAATGCTCCTTATCTGATGCTGGAAAGCTCGTCCGGATGCAGGAGCGGGTCACTAAAAGCACAAAAAAATGGGAAAAAAAACAATCCATCTCAAGAAACACGACCATAACACACTATGAGAGGGATTCCATTCTCAACGTCCTACGCAAAGCACTCGGAAAAACTATAATTTCACCATTTATTTAAGTTGAATGAAGGATTTTTTTTTATTCCCGCGAAAACGACGCAGCAAAAACAAAACACGTAATTTTCAAAGCACAGCTTGCTGCGATCCCGGACATCGGTTTAGACCTTTCTCTGTTCGTTAGCCAAGTGTCAAATTATCCTAAGAAGTTTGAAGGGATGTATAATTTGAGGCAAGTCCGGAGAAAGTTTTAACTATCTCATAAAGGTTTGTTGAATATCTAAGAAGCCTCATAAGATTCAAGATAGTAGAACGGGATTTCTGGAAATTTTCTGAGTGGTCCACAGATTTTCGGATAAGTTTTTATTAATTTCGGGATCCTCAACAGATTTGGCTAAACAGCTCAATCTTTCAAGCCTTTTGTAAGAGTCTCGAAAAAATATTTTTAAGATTTTATGATGCTTATACCTCATAACTCTTGTCAGATCTTGATTGATGATTTTCGGTGATATTAAAGACTGGAACGCGCGAAAATTGGTCGACAAAAAAATCGTTTCTTTCAGTCAAAAGTCATAATACACAAATCTTTCTTTTGGTATTTTTTCTTTTGGTAGTTGCTTATATTCAAAGGAAAAAAATTTCGTTTATTCTTTTGGTTTGCCAAATTCGAACTGCCGTGTCTTCCGCTTAACCCCTTCCATTAAATTTTGCACAGTGGTCTCATCGACCGTTTTCGCCACCGAAAGCTGGTTAGATTTAAACTGCTGCTCGTTTTCGATGGATTAATTAGTTTTTTTTTGTTTTTTTATTCCATTTGACGAAGGCCCAATACCGTTCGATAGGGCGGAATTCTGGGCTGTTAGGAGGTTGGGGGTCTTTGGGTACCACAACCACGTTATTCGCAGCGTACCCCTCGATTGCCTTTTTCCCATAGTGGCAGCTCGCCAAGTCCGGTCAGAACAGCACAGGTCTATTATGTTGCTTTAGGAATGGTAGCAGCCGCTTTTCCAGGCACTCCTGGGCGTAGATCTCTTGATTGATGATTCCCTTAGTGATGAAAATGCCTTTTTAGACCACACGTGCATAATGCCTGCCAGACGACGTATTTTTTCCGGGAACTTCGATAGTTTGATGGTTTTGAAAATTTCGGGCACCTTCCCTTTTCCCGATGCGATATAAAACTCCAGTCCCGGAAGCTGCTTGAAATCCGCCCTCACATAAGTTGCGTCGTCCATGACGACAAAGTCAAACTTTGCGAGCATATTCATAAACAGCTTTCGGGACCGCTGCTTTGCCGACGTGTTTTGTTTGTAATCTCGGTTCGCCACCTTCACCTTCTTAAACGTCGACAACCCGGCACGTTTCTTGGCCCGCTGTACGGTAGTATGGGAGACATTGAGCTTGCCAGCGACGTCCCGGATGGAGAGGTTAGGATTCCGCTTATATTTCGCCGCCACTTTTTTCGTCGTCGTTGCCAGGTCCGGATTACGATTGTCGCCGCTTTCGGGCTTCCTGGCGGTTGACAGACGCTTCCCGAACACTTTTAAAACGTTGGTCACGGTAGATTTGCCACATCCAGCAAGTTTGCCAACTTGGCGTGCGAGAACGTCGGATTCACTTACTGCGCGAGCAAAATTTTGAGGAACACTCTTGCTTGGACGTCATTTTGAAAACTGGAGAGCAAACGGTGAAAACTTAACATAGCAACCATTTTTAATACACTCAACTTCCAAATGCAGCACTTCAGGTTTTTTTAAATTTTCTCATCAGAAATGCACCAATTTGAAGAAGACCAATTTTTGCGCGTTCCTGACTTTAATTTTAAAAAATCACTGGAAATCAAAATCTAACAAGATTAAATAAACGGTGCAATGAAAATAATGAGTTTGAAGGTGTGGTTACCATGACAACGCAATTTTTTTATACTGTTCGAATCATGCAATATAGTAATACCATCGATATTTGTTTTGAGCCTTCCTCTGGCTCCCCCCACTTTTTTTATTTTTTTCTCTGCCCCCGAAATTCGACGAAAAAACGGAAAAAAAATCAATAACTCATCCCACGAAAATAATGAAGGTATAGTATAATCAAGAAAGTTTTGTATTTTGATATTGCAAATAACTGTGTAGAACATTATATTGCCCTTAAAAATTAAAAAAAAAGAAATTTCGGTGAAAAATGTGTATCGGGAGGTTAGTTCATAGAAAACGCTCTCCATCTCAAATTGGGTAAAACATACGATTTATAGGTTTTCAGCAAAGTTTTTTGTATTGACTTTTTCTACAACTTTGCACATCAACCCTCTTTCTAAAAATTCTAAAAAAAGTTGAATTTTTATCTCACCTTTGGGGGATTGATCACAAAAGTCATGCTGTCAAAATACGACGCTTGTCATAACCATCAACTTTGCCAAAGACGCCATCGCTCTAGCTCCACTATTTAGGGAGCTATCAGTTAAGAGCGTTAAAATCGGCTTTTTGACCACTGTGAATTCCCCCCCCAAAATGAAATCACAACCAATTATTTTAATAAACCAAAACTTTTTTTTTTTTTTCCCCATTTCCCTTCTCCCTTTTCCCCCCCCCCCCCCCCCCCTTACAAAAATAAAAATGGGTTCCCCCCCTTCCCGCCTCCCTTTTCCCATTTTTATCTTCTTCATCTCATCTTATTCCTTTTTTCTTCTTTTTTCCCACCCTTTTTATTTATCACCATTTCAAGAGGTATATGGCGATTCTGATAAGTCTGTAATGCTTCTTAAATGTCTAGAAAAAAAATCTGGAAAGTTCATAAATCTTCTTAGAAATCCTTATTACTTCCAAGAAAATATCCGTTAAACGAATAGAAAATTCAAGAAACTGCTGGGGGATCCTTTGACTTTTGAAAAGCTTATTGAACATTGGACAGCATCCGAAAAATTTAGACGATCACAATTTAAAGTGTTTAGCAAATCTAGGAGTTTTACAAAATTTCTTTGATATGCATAGAAAGTTTGAAAAGTTCACAGTGCTTTAAAAAACTCCGTAAATCTTCTCAAAAAATGTCTGCTAAACATTTAAATAGACTTCTGGACAATGCTTAAAACTTTTGAAAAGTTCGTAAAAGTTCTTAGATTTCCCCAAAACTTCTAAGATTACCAAACAACTACCGAGAAATTGTTCGTCAATCTTTAGAGAAGTATCAACATTTTTTTAAGAGTCAATGAGATATGTCAAAGTGTCTGTTTAATTTAGAATTTGCCCGCTTAAAATGGGTGATTTCTCCGAGAGGACAGCGTACAAAAACGTACTGTTTCATTTTGTAGTTTTTTTTTTATCATGTTTTAATGAAACCAACAAGAAAAATGATTCGTCAGCTTTTTGGGTGAATTTTCGAACTTTTCGCTGAGTAAGTGAATCATTTTTTGTACAGTACTACTATCTACCATTTGCCATCTTTTTCCAGCATTTCTCTAAATTAGACAGTGTTTTGATCGTTTTTCCACTTTTCTTTAATTTACGCTTGGTAATTGCTCAAAACTTTTCGATCTGAAGAATCTAGACTATTTGGTGGATTGATACTTTTCTCAATAAAATCGACATTATTCGGTTTGTTCCGTTCTATGACTTTACGGCTGTAATGGCCGCTAGCTAAGTTGAACCAGAAGTTCACGGACCTTCGTGCGATTAAATGGATAGCAAAATTATTTTCTGAAGACACTTTTTTGTAAACGTGCCAATTCATAGTCACTCCAGTGATTGAACCTTTGTTGTTCTATCACAACTGCAGATACATTGCCAAATCATCATCTTGCAAGCGAGTTTATCTGCAAAGACATATTTGAACGTATCCCTAATTTTTTGACCCGGGATTTGTCCAAAGTCCATTTTCACGTAAATTTCAAGTAATCAGTACTTTCTCGAACAACTTCCTTGCACGGGTTTGGGCCATCAGGTTTTGTTGCAGCGTCCTGTTGGTATGTTTGCTGGCATGATATGACCAAAATTCTTCTCATATACAGTGTTGCGGGGGCAAAACAGGAAACACCGGGTTCTCAGCAGCTCAACAAAAACTAAATTTGGGCTAAGTGCAGCTTTAAACAGCAAATGAGACTTAATTACCATTTCATTTTAATAAATTCTGGCTTTGCTTACACTTTCGATGTTCTTTGTAAAAATGCCCTGCTCAGTTGTTTTAAGTCTTTGTGTATAAACTGTAATAAATTTTAGGCTTTTAAATCACGGATAAAAAATCGTTCCGGAATACGTCAACCTCGAGTCACGAATTTCAGAACAAGTCAAAATTTCATTTACGAAAATACACCATGAACAAAAGTCATGAATACGTGAACTTTGTTCCGCAAAATTAATATAACGCTAGAGTAACGTAATTGCATGCAACGTGTGTCATGAAAACGTGAAAACTTTTCTTGGTAATCATGATTTAGTTCACGTATTCATGATTAATGTTTCCGAAATCGGATTTATATTGTGATACGGTTAACAAAAGTAGCCACGTAGTTCACGGACTGTATTTGGAACGAAATTTTTGTTCATGAATATAAGAACAAAATTCACGAATTAATAAAATAACATGAGAGTATACTTTCGCATGAGGAGTAGAAAAAATGCTAAAAGTATTCGATTATACGCATGCATGCGTATTGCATTTTATTGTAAGTATGAACTAAAAACATATGAAAAGGAATAATCATTGAATAAATTTATCGTTAAACAAGAAAAGTTAAATTTAAAATTCTTATTAATTATACATTCGGTTAGATTACGTCGTTAAGTTAAGAAATGCTTCTGATTACATCTTGAGCCACCTTCGGCATTTCTAGAATTGAGGCATGTATCCAGAATAAATATGATTGTATGAACATCCAGACTGTTTTACAATCCGGTGCATATTTAAGGCTTAATACGAACGATACTTGTAGTCATAAACACATAGCATGAAGAATATTATCGGCTTTGTATTCTGCGCCACCAAAGACACTAAAAAATCCAGCTGCTTTGTTCGGCGTTCCAACCATCACCACCTGCGGTTGTAAAGAAACACTTTCAAATGTTTCTCTAGGTACTCAATTCAAAATCATTTCAAAACTTTCACTTTCGTTTACACCTCACAACAATGACTGAATAGAGTTTTTACAAGCGTTACAATAAAATGACAGGTCATGAATAACGTTCACGCAAAGAGGAACAAAATCACGCAAATGGATTTAAGAGTTCACGTTATTATGATCGAGGATCATGATTCCCAGTCATTTTTATTGTGTTACGAAATGCCAAACAGACATGAATTGAGTTCACGGCATCGTGATTCTTTTCATGGAAATAGGATTATAGCAATCACGTTTATGAGTAGAAAGTCACATATTTGGAATTGATGTTAGTTCACGTTGTCGTGATTTTTTGTTCTGGAATATGAGAACGGATTTTTTTCCGTGCCCCGTTCACTGCTCTTTTCTCTTTTCCTTTCTTTACTCTCCTTTTTGTTGCCGTGTCTCTCCCCCCCCCCTTCCCCCCTTTTTCCCCCTTCTCTACGTTCCCCTTGCCCCCGTCCCCGTGTCCCCCGGGGTCCCCCCGGGGCCCCCTCCCGGGGTTTTGCCCCCGCGCCCCCCCCCAGTTCCCCTGCCCTCCATTGTGGGCCGCAGTGAACTTTTACGCCAAATCACGCCAGGAGATCCCACGATTCTTATGAACTGCCCTGATTATCTTCGCTCGTAGTTTCCGGTCGTATTTTCCACTTCGATGCTTGTTTTGTTTTGCTCGATCCAACGTTTGTGTTTGTCGGTAATGTTGAGGCACGGTATTTACAGTCGATGTTGGGAATTTGAAATCCTCTGCTTGACAATGTTGGGTTTTTAACGTGTGTGTGAAGAATTCTCTCAAGTCATTCGCGTTCCATTTTCGATAACTTTTGAAAATGTATATGATTCTTGATGAAATTTTTACCACTGAATGAAAAATCCTTCAATCAAAACGATGTGATTAGTTTCTCGTTATGACAAATAGAGGGGCAACAGTAGTTAAAAAGAAACCACCCATTAGGGTTTGTACAGACTCTTCAGAAATCGTGGGAGCCGTCTTTGTCCAAATTTGCTGGAAGTGTTTGGTATCTTTGATTCCATGCTTCTTTCCAGAAAGCTTCCGCTTCATCAGAGCCCAATATTTCTCGATTGATCGTAGCTCTGGGCAATTTGGCGGGTTTGAGGTGGTACAATGTTCACTTGACTTGCTTGGTACCACTCCATCACAGTTTTAGCATGATGCCAAATCGGGCCAGAACAAAAGTTTTTCTTTGTGACTTTTGATGAAGGGTAGCACTCGCTTCTGCAGACACTCTTTCTGATAGATCTCCTTGTTGATTGTGCCTGTAGTGACGAAAGATTTACTCTTTTTGCCACACGTGCAAATTGCTTGCCACACAAGGTATTTTTGGGAAATTTCGATGCCTTCTTCATTCTGAAATGCTCAGCTGTAGCATTTCTGGCCATAGCAGAATAAAAAGCCAACCCTGGAAGCTGCTAGAAATCCTCCAGGACATAAGTTTCATCGTCCATAACAACGCATGAAAACTTCGTCAATTATTCGCAGTACAAACGTCGAGCCCGTGATTTTGCTGCCAAGTTCTGTTTGTCGTTGCGATTTGGAACTGCTTTTACTTTATACGACTTAAGTCCCAAACGTTGTTTTGATTTTTGGACAAAACCAGGCGACATCCCTGTTTTTCGAGCCACCGTTCGAATGGAGAGATTTGGGTTTTTCGTTAATATCCTTTTCACCTTTCGGTCCATGACAGGATCAGCGCGTCCAATGTTTTTGTCACTTCTCGGTTTCCTCTCCACCGTCAAACGTTCCGAAAATGATTTGAGCACATCGTGAACAGTGGATTTGGCAAATCCAATGTTTTTGCAAGGTCCCGTATTGTCAAGTCAGGATTTGCCGTACGCCCGTACAAAATTCGCTCGCGCACTTGTTTTTCTTTCGTCGCCATCTTGAATACTAAACATGAAATGTAAACATCAATCATAGTCTTTTTCATCATAGACTCTCAGTTATACCACAGTGAAATTTTTCATTCCTACGTGCAATATTTCAAAAGTTACAATGATTTGAAGGTGACTGCATTAATGTGGATACAGACCTTATACACACATAAAATCATCTCTTCGGTTGAAAGTTGCCTCGAGGAAAAGAATTAAATTATAAGTCTTCGATGCTTCGAATTGATCGGTTGAGAAATAACAAGGCGAATTCCTAGAAAGTTAAAGTTGCAATTTTCGAAGGTAACTTATGCTCAATAAAGGGCGACCACTTCAGCCACTTTCCGAAGCACTGGTCAATCAAAATT
This sequence comes from Aedes koreicus, assembly GCA_024533555.2. Taxonomy (NCBI): domain Eukaryota; kingdom Metazoa; phylum Arthropoda; class Insecta; order Diptera; family Culicidae; genus Aedes; species Aedes koreicus. The sequence goes on along the minus strand of JAHHFK020004613.1, from coordinate 170,569 downwards.
TGGTGCTATTACCAGGATTACCGATGAGGATCGATTGGACTACATGGATGATCGAACTATCGTCAACACCACTAGCATTGGACCGGAGCATTTACCCGTTTGGATAGTAGCGTCCACCCAGTTGGACCGTAGCATCCACCTGCTGAATCATCGCATCGACCCCGCCGAACTGTAGCATTCATCCATTGGACACGAGCGTCATTTTCAACAAGTACAGTCCATCATGCTCGCTCAACCAACTGCAAGCTATTGTAGAACTTATATGGAAAACACGGCGTCCTTGCGGTTATGTGACCAGCACCAAGTACGACTCCTTCTAGCAGTGTCTATTGTTTCGCATTGACAACAACCGTAGCCCAGTTTCATTACCATAGTTAAAGTGGACAGCGTGGAAAATCACTGTAGGCGCGCCGTATCAAAGGAAAGTATCGAAAATAAGCTATCCACGTACACTTGCGTTGTACGCGTGTATTTGTGATGGTTTTAATGTGTCCATCATAGCATGCTGAGCGTTTGACTGTCATCTTTCGTTTGTTTACTTAGTTACGGTTTAAATTCTTCGTTTTAAAAATGTCGCGCATTGAAAAAGACGTGAAAATCAAGGTTTTGGACACATGGCTACTTGAAAAGGGTGTAACTATGCGACAATTGGTGAAGCGCTTTGGAACTCATCACGCGAGTGTAAAATCCATCATAACCAAGTTTGGAGAATACTGTTCTTTGCATGAACTGTTAAGAAGAGGCAGGAAATCCGGATCTTCCAACCCTAAACTAGAACAGTTTAGTGGCAGCTCAAATTCGGAAGAACAAATCAATGTCGATACGTGATTTGGCCAATAAAACGGGAACCAGCGTCGGAATGATTCAACGTATCAAGAAACGGAACCACCTTAAGACCTATAAGAAGCAGAATTATATTCGCGAGTTTTGCATCGACCGGATCGATGTATTTCGATGGACAACGAGACCTATGTCAAAGAGGACTCAAAAACCCTTCAAGGTCCACAATATTACAATGCCGTCGTAGAGAAGGATGTGAGCGATGCAGAAAGGTCGATTCAAGTTAAGAAGTTCGGTCGAAACGTGCTGTTATAGCAAGCAATATGTCCCTGCGGTATGAAGTCTGCCATTTTTTACACTAACGGAACAATCAGAGCGGAATCCATCGATCTGAATGTCTGCAGAAGAGGTTGCTGCCTTTATATTAGAAGCATAGTACCTCTCCACTGTTTTGGCTGACTTTAGCGTTGGCGCAATACGCCAAAACAATTTTCAATTTGCTCACGGAAAAGGGTATAGATTTCACTGAGAAAGATATCAATCCGCCAAACTGCCCTCAGCTTCGACCCATCGAACGCTATTGGGCGATTGTGAAGAAGGTTTTCAAAAAGACTGGTAAGGCAGCTGAGAATATGCAGGAGTTCAAAAAATATGTGGGCTAAGGCGTCCAAAAAATTTGATGAAACACTTGTCCGGAATTTGATGAAAAAGTGTTTGATAAAAAATTCGCAAATTCGTAAAAGAATAATGTTGATTTCATCCGTACCCACCGATGCAAGATGGGACGCTGCCTCTTGGTGGCAATAAATCGGATCAAGGACACAGAAATCTGTTTGTTTTCAATTGTTGGTCATCATCGTCTCTCGAGAAAATTCACAACGTAGGGCCTGGTCAAACTCTGGATGAAACAAGATTTGTTAGATGACCGTAAATTTCCGGAACAGCCCGTATGATTTCCATGAAGGTCATAAACAATCTAAGCTGTTATCAATTAGTTTAATGGATATACCCTAGAACTTTAAAAAAAAAACTACAAGGTTCAGCCCAATGGGGTTGTACGCAAAGGTAACGTAGGACTATGTAGCAATGTGCAATCGAATTCGCCTCCAGTCGCCTAATTGTTTAAAGGGTTTTCTAAATTGGTTTCGCTCAAAAATTAACTGCAATACCCTATAAACATGTAATATACAAGAACGATATAAGATGGTTTAACCAACAATCAATATGCAATTACGATTAAATTGATTTACTGTTGTGAACCCCAATACACTTTGTAGCCAGCACCTTCTATACACTTCGCCTTTGTTTCGATTTCTGTGTTATTTTACATATTACTGTTCGTGTAGTTCATTATTAGGGGCTTTTAAGCTTGGACCGAGCTTGGAACGATGTCTAGTACTGACTGAGCCAAGAAAAAAATCGTATTTGTTCGGGACTTACTGGTCTTAGAGTTAGTCTATGGTTTAACCGTACCGTTACAGTTGGTATATAACCCGAATTGGTGGTTAGGTGCTTCTTTGGTAATTGTTTATGCGGGTAGACATTTAGGACATTTTTACCCAAGAGACTGGCATACGATTTCTTCTAGGCCTATGTGTGTACAACACTGCAAAATGTGCAAATGTCGAAAACACTATGGCTTCGACACACGATATTTTTCGCAACCGCCCATTTCGAACAACTTTTTTTTTCAGTTATTTTGGAGGCCTTGAAAGGGGCCGTTTTGGGGTCAGGGGAACAGCTAATGCAGCCACCTCACTTCGTCATGAAGCTGAACTTAAACTTGACAACTCACGTATATAGTTTGCAGCCATATCTGCGACATTTTACTTACACTTCCTCAAAATAATTTGTTTCTTATCGAATGTATGGACTCTATCCATCGCACTAGAACGCAAGAAACACTTTTAAACACTGATTGGAATTCGAAGATAATATTACCAACGAACTTTACACTTCACATGCCATCAAACAGAAATTACCACATGCCATCAAACAGTGGACTGTGATTGCAAATAACCACTCATCAAACGAGCCTTAGTGATTTGCAAAACTGAATCATATTATGTTTCAGTTATGTTATTGTTATTATTAACCAAACTCTCATGTTTGGTTGAATTTTGAGTTTCGTTTGAGTGAAACATCCCCCCTTCCAGAGGGGGGGGGGCTCGAACAACAATAAAAACATTTTTTGCCTTCAAAAACTTCCACATGCCAAATTTGGTTCCATTTGCTTAGTTAGTTCTCGAGTTATGCAAAAACTCCAGTTTCATTTGTATGGGAGCCCCCCATTCTAGAAGTGGGAGGGGTCTCGAACTACCAAATAATCATTTCTTGTCTTCAAAAACTTCCACATGTCAAATTTTATTTCATTTCCTTGATTAGTTCTCGAGTTATCAGAAGTTCCTGTTTCATTTGTATGGGAGCCTTCAAGAGGTGGGAGGGGTCTCAATCTACCATAGAAACATTTCTTGCCTTCAAGTACTTCCACCTGTCAAATTTGGTTCCATTTACTTGATTAGTTCTTGAGTCATGCCGAAATTTGTGTTTCATTTGTATGAGAGCCCCTCATTTCAGGGGGGGGGGGGTCTCAAACTATCATAAGAAGCTTTCCCGGTCCCAAAAGCCCCTGTATACAAATTTTCACGTCTGTCGGTTAAGTAGTTTCTATGTCTATAAGGGTCAGTTCGATAGAAATTCATTTTTATATTTATAAGAATTTCAAAAGTTTTTTATTTAAAATTAATAATTTCAATAATGGAATTGATGAGTAGAAAGATTTGCAATCGATCAATGCAAAAATTTTAAAAATCGGTCATGAAATGACTTAGTTATTAACATTCAAAACCTAAGCATATTTCGTGACGCTCCAAATTTTCGTACTCGCAACGTGTACCCCTATATTGAAAACAAAGACGTAGTCCTACGTCAAAACTTGAAAATTTCGAAAAGTTAATTGAACTTCTAGGACTTAAAGAAGAATGATTAGTAATTTCTAGGACTTTCCTAAAAGCTTGACGTTGAAATAACATGTTCATCAAACTTCAGACAAACATGAAGTAAGCCTAAGAGTTTTGAAGGGCTTCTAAGATGTCTGTTTAATTCAAAGAAAGTACAGAGAAGGCTTAAAAGTGTCATACACAATTGTAGAAGTTCTGGTTAGTCTGAAGATACAGTCCAAGCAGACTTAAGAGTTGTGGGGAATGTCGCCCAAATCTGAAATAGCAAACTAACCAATATCAATGGTAAGCTTAAAGCTAAAACAATGATTTACTAGCCTGATATGTAGCACAAATTTGCAAAAATCTTACATATCTTTAACTAGAAAATGAGAAAAAAGATTAGTAATTTCCATTTTATTCCAACTACCTTTATTGTCTTACCAAGGTTTTATTGACTATTACAACCGTTTACAGGGTGTTCCAAAGAGGACGTGTTGGTAGACAAAACAGTTTTGAATGTAGTTTTATCAACAAAGCTGGGAGAAGTGCTATACGGCTGGAATAAAACTAAAATTGCTACTTGGGTCGTTCACCATTTATTAGTGAATTGTTTATTTACGTCAATAATCGTCATTACTCAGCCGTATTTAAACCAAACAACTTGTTTGTTTTGTATATGATCAATGTTTGCGTGGCTTAATGTTCAAAAAATCAAGGTTTGAATACGGCTGAGTAATAGCAACGATTAATGGAAATAGATCCGCTTTCCAAAAAGTGCTCCACCCTATTTCGTTCATAATCAATTAAAATATTATATAATGGGAAATCCCATTCCAAATCTCATACATACGTCACACATCATCAAGCATCACAAAATTTACTTTATTAAATGATTTGGAAACAAGTGCAACTTGCAAGTGAGTGAAAACTCCTCGCAACTTGTGTTTTTACGAATAATTCATACACCTGCCTTGAACAAGCCGCAAGTTTCCATTTCCCCCTGCTTATAAACGGGATTCATTTTCCCTCCTCCCTCCACCTTAAACAGCAACAGCCCCACGCGGAAATTGCGGTTTTCTGGAACATCAGATATCCTTTCCTGCAATTGAGCTCGGCAACGATTGTAGCATGTTCTCGGCAGTTAATCTGCCCCCGTTTCCCCCATCCAAAACCGCTGAATATTGTGCCGGTTGAAAATTCCTCTGACCATTCGCATTAGGCCACGATTCGACATTCCGATACGGAAAAGGGGAGAAGGGTTGCAGTGCGTTTTGCGGTTAAATCTGGATCCGATTGTAATCACACAGAACGTAGAAAAAAAAAACGGAAAGGTACCGTCCAATGGTTATCGTAATGGGTTTCTTTGGAGGGATCTTTCTTGTGGCTAATTACGCCAGTGGGAAATGGCGGAGGAGGTGTCTATTAACGCTTTTATAGGATGCGATTAACATAAAAGACTACTTTGTTAGTGATCTGGAGGAGACTTTTGCTCAGAATAAGGGTGATTTCCACTAAAGTTTTGGACTGCATCGGGCTGGGTTGGTGTTTAATTATTTCACGTTTCAACGAACGCGACCCTGTCACAAGCAGATGAATCGGTGGCAGCTTGACTCTTCAAACTAATTTTCTCAATTTCAACACCCAGCAGAGTGCTGCCACTGTCAAGTAAGTCCTCAGTCTGTAGGGGGAAATTCTCGGATCGATTTTCGCCCTTATTTGCCCCAGCCAGAAGACGAAATAAGTGCTTCCCATTTTCATAACTTTCAAATACTCGGAGCTCCGTTTTCGCCTTACGACGACGATGAAAAATACATGAGCCAATAATGTCAATGTTGTCCCGTTTCAAATGTCTAAGGGAGAGGCAGCTTCTTTCAGTTTGGAGAACTCAGCCCACTTACAGTACTGTTTTCATAATCGAAAATGGGGGAAAAGGATGCCGACAACAAAATTGGTTCTTTGTCCCCCTCCAATAAAAGTCTTTGTAATCGAGTGGGACCGAGTGAAATTCCCTGCAATCAGCAGTTTATCTCATTTCAGTTATGGTGATCACGCCATCGTTGGCACGGGCGAACCTCTTCAAATGCCAACATTATCACATGTTCAGCATGTTCTTCTCTGTAGCCAACATCTTCCACAAGCTGACCTTCATAATGGGAAATGAAGCATGATACATTTCTCATATTTCACATCTCCGATCCACCCTACTTGATCGGCAATGCCACAACAACTGCATTCGGAAACCCCAGCTCTTTCGAGCGAACTAAACTGCAGACTTAGGAAATTCATTCGGTTTGGCCCAATGTGCCAAAGCTATTCAGTGTAACAATATAAAAATAACACCAGCCAAACGGCAAGACATCATTCGCAGACCACCATCTCAGCAGTTGAGATCAGTCCAAAATTCACTGGAGCGCAGTTTATTCAATCAAGCACTCAAGAAATGAAGGTAATTACAGCTTACTCGTGTTGCAGCTCACAGGTTAAATAAACTCGATTTGACTTATTTTCTTTCCAGGTGTTCGTTGTGTTGTCTATGGCTTTGGCCATTGCATCATGTGGGGCAGTCGACGGTTCCTCGCAAAAAGACAAACGTGGCCTACTGGAAGAGGGATTTGGTGGACACGAGTCCTTTGATTTCGGCGGCGATCACCAACAATCCTTTGATTTCGGTGGAGGCCACGAACAATCCTTCGACAACGGTGGTGATCACCAGCAATCATTTGGCAACGCCGGCGGTCACGAGCAGCACACATTCACCGAAGTTACGAAAAATGTGCCAGTTCCATACCCAGTTGAGGTGGAGAAGCGCGTCCCGGTTGAGGTGAAGGTCCCATACCCAGTCGAAGTCGAGAAGAAGGTTCCAGTCTACGTGGAGAAGAAAGTGCCAATCTATGTCGAAAAGAAGGTCCCAGTCCACGTTGACCGTCCAGTCCCCTACCCAGTTGAGGTCAAGGTGCCAGTTGTCCAGAAGGAATACGTCGAAGTGCCCAAACCATACACAGTTCATGTTGAGAAGCACGTTCCAGTGTACATCAATAAGCCAGTGTACATCGAAAAGCCAGTGCCAGTGACTTTCCTCATCAAGAAGACTCAGAAGAAGGGATGGTTCTAAGAATGATCGTTACCTAGCTGTTTAGTTCTGGAGGTAGTAAAAAATGTTGTAAATATTGAAATGAAACAATGGGATGTTTTCAATAATGTTGAAAGAAAATTTACCCCACCCGTGTCGTTTTTTTGCACACTCAATACTTTCATGTTTCGTCTTCAGGGTTTTCTTAAAGACACAACTAAAAATGCAAAACCATGCGGGAGGCTCGATTCCGATTTTTGATGGAAAATTTCTTGAGTATGATTGAACTTGCCTAGCAATTATAATTTTGCATTCGTTTCAATAGGTCATGTTCTTTGTAAATAATCGTGGACTCGGTCAATTTCATGCACTTACAAGTACAGATATAAGATGGGCAGCAACAACCCAAATCGAACATTCTCAATATTAATTATAAGGCCGAAAGCCATTTTAAACAATGATTTTAAACGTTGATTTCTCTCGTATCATTAGAATTTTTCGATGTTCAGATACACTATATGGTAGAACAAACATTCTTCCAACAGATGCTGCTTCCAATATGTTGGAGTGTTCTGAGTTTTGAGAGAAATCGGAATTGAAAGTCATTGTTTACAAATGGCTTTCCGGCCCTTATCATAAATTACACGTGTTCTCCGCCACGTGACAATCAAAATTGGCTCCCGTTTTTGTCTCCGCCAGACTATGAATCTAGTGACTATAGGCAGCACTGGGTCATTGAATCAAATTGTTGGTAATTGTTTCTGTTCAATCAGCTGGCATCTGAAGGGAAAACTCAGTTCAGTGAATGCGTGAATATATCACACAACAGCAGGCAAGAAAGCAATATTAATTGACCCAGCAAAACGAAATAAGAAAAATACCCAACTAGACTTATTTCAAATTGTCAAAAATATCAGTTTTTATACTTGATGCGATAATCACGGAAAAAAAATTCCAAAGAATTATCAGGTAGAAATCAAATTTAATTATTATTTATCCCTACCATAAAATAAAATATACGTCAAAGGTTTTTCAAAATTTCAAATGCTTTTTTTCCCTTTTCTTAACATTAACTCAAATTCACTTCAACCCAAAACCTTCCCCTTCACCCTCTTCATTAGATTTAAGTGAATGATGAGGCAAATTCAACCACACTTACTTCACACCTAGTTAATTTTCTAGCATATTAAGGGATTCCCAAAGTTATGCCTCAAAGATAACCCAATATTTCAGGATTGGGCGAAATTCTGGCGTAAAGCTTGTTCGCGACAAAATCTGGACAGATTAAATTCGGAATAAAACAAATTTGCTAATTACAGTTACTTAAAGAATGTATTCGATGAAATTTGGACACACAAAATAGGTCACCAAAAATTTTCCTTGAGCCCGATTCTGTTCAAACTTTCTGGAAATAAAGTACTACTAAATGGTTAAGTTTTGACATCATTGGTTTATTGAACCTCTTCTCCCAACCCAAATGCCCGCACCTTTGCCTTGACCCCTTTCATCAAATTTTGGGCAATGATAGGACCGACTTGCTTACTTACTTTTAACCACACTTTCTTCAGTTCAAGTTCATTTTCTATCAGTTTTGGAGTTTTAACGAGCTTTGCCTCCATGATTGCCCAAAATTTTTCAATTGGGCGAAGTTCCGGAGTGTTTGGAGGGTTGACGTCTTTTGGTACAAAAACTTCATTATTATCTTTGTACCAGTCTAAGACGGGCCGGGCATAGTGGCAAGATGCCAAATCCGGCCAAAACAGTGTCGGGCCATCGTGAGATCTCAAGAAGGGCAGAAGTCGTTTTTGGAGGCATTTGTCCTTGTAGATTTGTCCGTTGGCGGTCCCAGAGGTGATGAAGGGCTGACTCATTTTGCCACATCCGCAGATCGCTGGCCAGACAAGGAATTTTTTGGCGAATTTCGACAGTTTCTTCTTCCGTACACTCTCCGGAACGGCCAACTTAGAGGTGGTGACGTAGTGTTCCTGTCCTGGCATTTGTTTGGTGTCGCTTTAATGTAGGTCTCATCGTCCATCACAATGTAGAACGGTTTTGTGAGCCACTCCCTGTACAGTTTTTTTGCACGAGTTTTTGGCCACCGAGTTCTGTTTATCGCTCCAGTTCGGTGCCTTCTGGACCTTGTACACATGTAATCCAGAACGTTTCATTGTTTTCTGCACAAAACAAACTGAAACTTTCGCCTTTTTCGCAACATCCCTGATCGAAATGTTGGGATAACGCTTAAATTGGTTCAATACCATCCTGGCCTTCTCCGGATTTGATGTGCCACGTTTTTTGCCACTACCATTTTTCCGCTTGGTTGTCTTACGGTCCTTGAACGTTTTGATCACATGAGATACGGTGGAATGTACGATTCAGAGCTGTTTTCCGATCCATCGATGTGAAGCGTTTGGGTTTTCGAAGTGAGTGCCCAACATTTGTTGGCGCACTATTTCTTCATTCGAAGCCATCACTGAAATCACTCGACCGATTTTCACGAAACTCATTACACAATTGACACAACACAATGAAATACATTCAGTTAAAATTTCAATAATTTTTACCCACACGCTAAAAAGTTACGAACAATTGCGTGTGTCCAAATTTCATCGAATACAGTCTTTAAAACAACCCTCTACCCCCCCCTTCTCATTTCATTTTAACCTCCCCCCCCCCCCCCCTCGGTTCGGCCTCCGCCCACCGCTCCTCCTTCACACTCTCCCTCCGACCCCCCCCCAACCGCCGAGCCACGGGGGGCGGCCCAGCTTTTTTTCACGGCCAAACTATAACTTCTAAAGGTTACGTTTCCGTCTTGGTCTCTTCCCAGTTGTTTTTAAAAACATGTCCTTTTTGTGGTGTATTTTTTTTTTCCCAACTTTCCCCATGGCGCGCTTTTCCTTTTTTCAAACAATAAACAGCATGTTATAAAACACATTTTTTGGCGCACACTTCCAACACTTTCCTAAAACATCTTTTTCTAGCTCTTTATTTGACCATGATAGAACTAATTTTCTACTTCATCTCAGGGTGTCTCTAAAAAAATGAGTTTTTTTATTCTAACTTTTTTGTTTCTCATTTTAAGAAATGGTAATGTCCAAACAAAATATAGAAAACATTACAGCGCGCATTTTTACTGAACAAGGTTTTCAAATACAACTTATCATTCAAAAGTAAGGGGAAATTTTGACTAAAAATATGCGTGAATATCAAGTCCCTACACACCATCTATTCATCGTCTTCAAGGCCGCATACGATACTATTGATCGTGAAGAAATATGGAAGCTTATGGACGAGAGCGTTTTTCCCGAGAAACTGACCAAAATGATCAAGGCTACAATGGATGATGTACAGTGTTACGTGAAGATATCGGGTGCGATATCGGACTTGTTTGAAACACGCGAAAGATTTTGACAAGGCGATGGACTTTCCTGCCTCCTATTCAATATTGCGCCAGAAGGTGTTATGAAACGTGTGGATTTTAATATGCTAGGTACGAGTTTCAATAAATCCGGCCAGTTCATCTGCTTTGCTGACGACGTGGAGATTGTCGGCAGAACGTTCCAGGTGGAAGCTGATCAGTACACCAAGCTGAAACGAAAAGCGGAAAAGGTTGGATTGAAGGTGAATGCGTCAAAGGCTAAGTATCTGTTGGCTAGATGAACCGAGCGTGATAGAGGCATAGGTAGAACTGTGACAATCGACGGAGATGAGTTCGAGGTGGTGGATGAGTTTGTGTACCTCGGATCATTGGTTACGTCGGATAACACTTGCAGCAGAGAAATTCGGAGACGCATTATGGACTCCCCAAGAGCTTGAGGTCTGGTAAACTTCACCCCCGTACAAAGTGTACCATGTACAAAACGCTGATAAGACCGGTAGTTCTCTACGGGCATGAGACGTGGACAATGTTCGAAGAGGACCTGCAAGCACTTGGAGTTTTCGAACGACGCGTGCCTAGGACCATCTTTGGCGGTGAATGTGAAAACGGCGTATGGAGGAGAAGGATGAACCATGAGCTCGCGCAGCTCTATGGCGAACACAATATCCAGAAAGTCGCTAAAGCTGGAAGGGTACAATGGGCGGGACATGTTGTAAGAATGTCGGACAAATACCCCGCAAAAATGGTGTTTCTCGAAACTGACCGGTACAAGGCGCAGAGGATTGCAGGTGGTTAAGCCAAGTGGAGCAAGACCTTGGTATTGTGGGAAATTAGAGGAACTGGAGCCGAGCAGCCCTCAACCGAGCTTTATGGAGAAATATCGTGACGGAAGTGCGGTCCTAATAGGACGTTGGACCCTTTTTGTATATTGGGCATATAACTCTCCCTTTTTCCACTCCTCCGGTAGCTGTTCTGTATCCCAGAACCTGACTATCAGTCGATGCAGACAAGTCGCCAACTTAGCCGGGCCCATTTTTATAAGTTCCGCTGCGATGCCATACTCCCCAGCTGCCTTCTTATTCTTAAGCTGTTTGATAGCATCCTTTACTTCACTTATCGTCCTCGTCCACCATACCGTTAAAGCCATTCCTCCTGCTGTCTTGGTATTCCGCCTCTGCGCCATTCAAGTGTTCATCGTAGTGCTGATTCCACCTTTCAATCACCTCACGTTCATCCATCACGATACCTCCATCTTTATCCCGACGCATTTCGGCTCGCGGCACGAAGCCTTTACGGGATGCGTTGAGCTTCTTGTAGAATTTACGCGTATCTTGAGAACGATACAGCTGCTCCATTTCTTCGCACTCCAATTCCTCCAGGTGACGCTTCTTATCCCGGAAGAGATGAGTTTGCTGTCTTCGCTTCTGTCTGTATCGCTCCACATTTTACAATCCCTAGTGGTCGGATTTGTAAACTATGACATCTTATGTGTTCCCTATAACAATAACAACATCAGAAGTTTTTTTTTCGCTGTGCAGTGCGAGTGTTTCAGAGAAATACAAAGTGGAAGAAGAAAGAAGAAAAATTATTGTGCGCAATCATTTGGAAAACCCTTCGTGGTCTGGGCCAAAACTTGCCGAAATATCGTGTGGCGTGTTTTGAAAAAGTACAGAGAAACTTTGTCGACAGATCGCAAGCCTCAAAGCAACCGTCGGGCGGGTACTGTCAACCGTCAACTGCGGAACAAAGTCATCAAGAACATTAAAGCAAACCCCAACATCTCAAACCGCGATTAGGCCAAAAAGTTTCGAACCGCACGCGATACCGTGCAACGGATTCGTCTCCGGGAAGGCTTCAAGTCATACCGTGCCTGTAGACAACCAAATAGGGATCAAAAGAAGAACAATGTGGCCAGAATCCGTGCCAGAAATCTGTATGATCAGGTGTTGACAAAATTCAATGGCTGTCTCCTCATGGATGATGAAACCCATGTAAAGGCCGATTTCAAACAGCTACCGGGACAAAAAATTTACTTGGCTACGGCTCGGGGTGATGTTCCTGCCAAATTTAAGTTTGTGTTTGCAGATAAATTTTCACGTAAATACTTGATTTGGCAAGGCATCTGTAGCTTCCGTAGGAAAACCAAGGTTTTCATCACTGATAAGACATTTAATTCAGTGCTGTACAGAACGGAATGTCTCCAAGAGCGAATATTGCCATTCATCAGATCCCACAATGAACCTGTCATGTTTTGGCCAGATCTTGCAAGCTGTCATTACAGTAAAACCGTGCTACAGTGGTATGAAACCAACTGGATTCAGTTTATACCAAAAGAACTCAACCCACCAAACTGTCCCCAGCTCAAACAGATAGAGAGATTTTGGGCTATTATGAAGAGGAAGCTGAAGGTGAATGGCAGTGTCGCCAAAAGCATCAATGAATTGAGAACCAAGTGGAATAAGATTGCCAAAACGATGGATGAGAATAATGTGCGCCCGTTGTTGAAACGTACTCCGGGAAAAGTTCGCAAATTTCTTCGTAATCGAGATGATTAATTTTTTTTAAATATTTTCCCCCTTCAGTTCACATAAAGTCGAACATTTTAGTTAAATCAGAATACTATTTTGTTAATGTATATCCGAAATATGCGCAATAGTCTATATTCCAATTCTAACTGGGCCACACCTTATTCTTCAAGTAGAACGGAGTAAAATTCACTTTCGGGAAAAATTCTGGATAAGAACTTTACTCACCTAGGAAAAACTCCTTATTGAAATCGTTGAATTTTAAAAGAATACATCTTGTAACCCTTGGAACCAAGAGTTGGAGATAGTTTTTTCTCCCATGTACGCAACTAGCCAGTGTGAAAAAGCAATTACTAGAACCATTACAAGCCACTGTAGTACATGAGCACGATCAGGCGCGCATTATTTTTCCAGTCAAGGGGACAACCTGCCCTTGCCTACACCGACCCCCCCCCACTTACCCCCATCAATCACAGGCTTTCAAAACCATATTTCCCAACGCCCCTTTATGTGCATTAGATAACGCAGAAAATTCAATGTTTCTTTTATCTGTGTACACAGCACGTGGGAAGTATTGTAAAAGAATGTGTGCTTGGTTCAAGTAATAGCTTTCAAATGCCTTCTGCTCAATTTCACCTACTTCTATTCAATTTTTCACAGCCTGCCGTACACTAACGGAACTAACAAAACTTTTTTTTACATCTTTCGTTTTAGCAGAAAATTATGTCCACTCCTAGGGTCTCATGGCGATGAGAAAATATTTCCTTCGCCATCATCATAATTCGTTACTCCACGTATGGAGGATACAAAAATAACAATTACACTGTACTGAATACAGTGATGGACAAAATCCCAACACCCAACCCAACAATTGTGTAAGTATTAACAGTATTGATGAGATTATCACAGAATAAAATGGGAAAATCACAAAATGAAGTGTTGTTGTTTTTTCTTCGTGTAACCAGAGCATTTTGTGATAATCATATGGCAGCAAATATACCACTTATACCAGTTGATTTGACGTTTCTTCAATACTATAAAAATAGAATGAGTGGAAACAAATAAAATTTAGATACTTTTTACACTACAAAATTTTTCACTTTTCGTGTCATTGAATCGTTCTAAGTTGCCCTTCCGTTCCGTGCTGCGTGGTTATGGATGATGGAACAAACGTTAAAACAGACTTCAAGTAGCTTCCTGGTCTTGAGTTTTATACCGCATTACAAAGTGGCAAGGTTGAACATTATTTTAAGGCCACAAAGTTGTCGAAGTTCTCTAAAAAGTACATGGTTTGGCAGGCTATTTGTAGTTATGGTTTGAAGAGCAAAATCTTCATAACTACAGGTATGATTAACCAACAAGTTTACGTCAACGAGTGTCTGCAAAAACGGCTTCTAGGGTATGTGTCCTTTAACTCAGCCTAATTTGCAACGATCGATTACATTTTTTATTACAACTTAAAATGTATTTTAGCTGTAAGCGATATTTAGCTAGTTATACACTTGCTTAGATACGTTTAATGAGACGTTTGGTAGTATGTTTCATGAAAAGCTATACTGCTCAATTTATAAAGTCAGAAACTTTCGATGGATGTGGATGTATTATCGATCTATATGCATCAAATTGGGTCTATTCATGGATGCAACTTCGTCAAATTCGATCGATTTTTTATTTAATACAGTTTCGTACTTTTTTTCCCCTAATTTTATGATTCAAGGCATTGCCAGCTGTATTTGCTTTACCCGACATAAAATTTTAGAAAACAAACTAAACTGCTTTGAAACACTTTAGAGAATTTCACATTTGATTGATTGGCCCTTCGATAATGCAAACATAGTAATTCACTCTGCACAGGTTTTGTTCTTTTGGATTGTGTTCAGATGAGCTATTTGGAAAATATACAACCGAAACTCATACATTTTCATTAAAATTTTTAGCATTAACAATATTTTTACTAAGTTATCCAACCAAAAGGCCATAGTTGAGAACAAAGAAAAAAATGTTTTTAATATTGGGTCCACGGTGTTTTTGGTAAATCATTGTTATTTAAACTGTGTGAACTGTTAGTTTATAACGTGTGAATATTGTCTGTACATATACGCTGCATTATTCGGTTTATCGGTTCAATTTGGCCAAATTTAGATCATTCGATGATTATGGTTATAATCTTTTCAGCTTAACTAGTGAAAGCATGATGTATAAACAGTTGAAAAAATTATAAATTAACGAAGCGAACAACTATAAATTGAATAATTATGTCAGAATTGCTTCGAATTAAATCGGCCATCTTGAAAGCAACATAATTTTGTTGATTATCGCTGAAATAATGACATAGTTGGTACATTGGCCGAATGAAGGCTAGGCTAACATTACATTCTCTTATCCTACCATTCATTCCAAAGCACACGAGTTTTGTGTTGTTTTGGCCTGATTCGGCGTCTTGCCATTATGGTAAAGCGGCTCAGGAGTGGTATGCAGGAAACAACGTCAACATTTTACCAAAGGACTGTAATCCTCCGAACACCCCAGAGCTTCGTCCAATTGAAAGATATTGTGAAGCGAAACCTTGGGAGATCGAAAGAAGAAATAATGAGAAAGATTTTGCTAAAAAGTGGCAAAATGCTTCCAGAATGGTGACTGAGGAAGTGGATGGTATCAAACGAAAAAGTTAGAGCGTACGGATATAACAAGTCCGAATAATAATATTTTGATGTAAATGGGTAATAAATTAACCCATTGTTACGATGATTTTTTTTTGATTTAGAAATAAATGGAAATAATGTTATACTGCAAGTTTGGCTAGATTTTGCGCATACGCATAGAAATACAATACTCAAATATTACAAAACAAAAACGCTGTAAAAAGAAATATCTTGTATCACAACCGGAACAATCAAGTAGGAAAATTTCCAACTGTCTGCAAAAAAGTGTGCTGTTTACCGTTAGAAGCCATGATGATAACTATTTTTTTACGTGGCCCGATTTGGCATTACGCGAAAAACGTGACGAAGTGAGGCTGAAGTGGGTGCTTGTCGGAAAGAAGCAGGGGGTTAAACATTGCAAATATTTCCATCAAATCTGGAAAAGCGCTGCCAGCACGATCACTAAGGTGTCTGCACAAACTCTAATGGCTGGATCGAAGCGCGAAGTTCGAGTTGTTTACATTAGTGCCGCAAAACGATGTTTTAATTGAATTAAATTTGTAATGTGTAATTTTTGTGTGTGTTGTTTTGCTACAGATTGTAGGTGTCCAGATTATTGCGAGTACAGACCTTATACACGTATCAATGTCAAGACATTTGATTTGAACACGGTTGAGCAATAGCGAAATAAAATTGAAGGGAATTGGCCCACTGCCGAAGTAGTACTTTACCCAATCTTGCAATATTGTGTTTGTGCGCTTTTAAAGCTATAATTTTTGGCTGCATGAAAATTCGAACATCAAGTATTGCTACCTTCAATAAAGTAATATTCTGCAAATTAAGAAGCTGATCAACGTCGAAAAGACAAAGACATCTCGAGAGTAACAAAACTATTCTTCAAGTAGAACGGAGGAAAATTCACTTTCGGGAAACATTATGGAAAAGAACTTTATTCTTCTAGGAAAGATTCCTTATTGAAATCGTTGAATTTCAAAAGAAAAGATCTTGTAACCCAGGAAACCCAGAGTTTCTCACCCATTTACGCAACTAGACAGTGCGAACAAGCAATCGCTAGAACCTATACAAGCCAGTGTAGTACATGAGCATGATCAGGCGTGCATTATTTTGCCAGTCAAGGGGACATCTTGCCCTTGCCTACCCAGCACGTGGGAAGTATGGTAAAATAATGTGTGCTTGGTTCGAGTAATACCTTTCAAATGCTAACGGAACTATCAACACTCTCTCTTTATATATTTCGTTCTAGCAGAAATTTCTGTCCACTCTTAGGGTCTGATGGTGATGAGAAAATATTTCCTTCTACATCACCATAATTCGTTACTCCACGTATGAAGGATACAAAACTACCTGTCACACGTACAATTGTCCCCCCAGTTTAGTTCTCCTTAAAAATCAATTATATCTGTACTGAATACAGTGATGGACAAAATCTATCCCCCTTCAAGTTTTCCCTAAATTAATTATTAGTTGAAATTAACGTCAACCAGTTGAGTTAACGCACACAGATGAGCAAGTCAATTTAGATTAACTTATTTAGTAAATAACCTCTTGTGTACTTTTAGCTATAAGAAAAAAATATGAAGGATAATGTTACAAGCTGTACTGCTGGTGGAAGCATAACTGTCCCAAATGACATTGGAATTTTTTTTATTTTTTTATGTCAACCACAACACTTGATTAAATAACATTCAAACATGTGTTGTAAATTCTAGAAAAATCGTAAATACGGTGAGTGATTTTTTACCACCTGAAATATGAACGCCTAACAGTCCCACTAGGAGCACTTTATGTTCTAGTGGGACAAATATGCGTCCAATTTTCAAGTGGGACAAATCGACTAGGCATTTTCCGAAATTGATTATTTGTAAGATGGGACAATAAGTGGGCAGTGTAACGGGCATTACTTCTATACGCTGTTGGCAACAGTGAGCATTTCATACAATCACGTTGTTCTCTCCCTTCTTGTTTCCAATTAATTGATTCCATTATATAATAATGTTGATGATTTTTTGTTCAACATGACTTCAAACAAATTGTATCTCTTTTAAAATACAAATCGCATGGATATTATATCAAACCAAAAGAAGGTTGCAACGGTCATGCTGATCCGGATAAACTTATTCAACACTATCTCTAAAAAATAGATGCCTCAAACAATGATAGCTTGCCTTTATAAAAATGCTTCAATTAAGTTTTTAATAACAAAACAATTATTCACAAACCAAAACAATTGCAACCGGCATTCATTAAATCGCTACTTTTCGTAGACAGCGAATGTTTGATCTCTTTAACCTCGATTCAAGTTTAAATCAATTTGACTTTTCCTGGTAGAAACAATCATCATTGCGGAAGATATAAAAAATAAGTAAATTAATTGATTATCTATATGTGACTATAAACTGCATTCCTATGCCTCAGCCCTTAAACTGACAGAATTATAAACCCTTATCGCACGGCTTCACATATTGTTGAAAAATGTTAGTAGCCAATCGAATGTATCCAAAAAAATTCCCGTTTTTTTTTCTGACTGCACTTTTTATCCCCGCTTTCAATACAATTAATATCAGATTAAGCAAGGTATGATCGAAAGCATTTGTGGCGACACCACTTTCACTGTTACACCACCTAATGAGGATGTGATAGGTAATCTGGTTAGGACATCGCTGAAGCAAGGGAGTCACGCCCTGGGCGTTGAATTCAACAGCACTGATTACAGCTCTATCAACTACCAACCGACTCCAACATGCCAACGACTTCAAATTCCTCCGTTAAAATTCCACACGCTCGATATGAGTGAATCCCTTCAAAGACCAACATTTGTCACCGGTTTTATTTTTTTTTCTTATTTGTAATCAAGGCCATCTTCGAGACGAGTTGAAGGTCGAACGCGTGGAGCAAAACATGGTGCACGTTTACCAAAATTCGATCATTGGGTTCTCCCAGCTTGTACGAAAATTCATAACACCTGCATTCGGAAACCCCAGCTCTTTCGAGCAAACAAATCTTACGAAACCCAAACGGACCGGCAAACTTTGCCAGCGCTTTTCAGTGCAACAATATAAAAATCAAACCTTTCGAACGACAAGACATCATTCACCCATCACCTTCTCAGCAGTTGAGAGCAGTCCGAAAATCACTGGAGCGCATTTCTTTCAAGCAAAGCACTCACAAAATGAAGGTAATATAATTATCTAAACCTAATTGACGTTGCGAATTAATTCGTTCCCCTTTTGTTTTCATTCCAGGTGTTTATTGTGTTGTCTATGGCTTTGGCCATTGCATCGTGTGCGGCAGTTGACTATTCCTCTCAGAAAAACAAACGTGGCCTTTCGGACGAGGGATATGGCGGACAGCAATCCTCTGATTACGGTGGTGATCATCAAGTATCTTCGGATGACGGTGGTGGACACCAACAATCGTTTGATTTCGGTGGTGGACATCAGCAATCCTACAGCACTGGCGGCGATCACCAACTATCTTCTTCCTATGGGGGTGGTCACCAACAAGCGTCAAGCTATGGTGGTGGACACCAGCAAGCGTCTAGTTATGGTGGTGGTCACCAGCAATCCTTTGGTAAAGGAGGCGGTCACCAGATATCCTTTGGTAGCGGAGGCGATCACCAGCAATCCTTTGGTAGCGGAGGCGATCACCAGCAATCCTTTGGTAGCGGAGGCGGTCACCAACAAGTCAAGCACACATTCTCCGAAGTCACAAATAATGTTCCAGTTCCATACAAAGTTGAAGTTCAGAAGCACGTGCCAGTTGAAGTGAAGGTGCCATATCCAGTCGAAGTCGAGAAGAAGGTTCCAGTCTACGTGGAGAAGAAAGTGCCAATCTATGTTGAGAAGCAGGTCCCATACCACGTTGACCGTCCAGTCCCATACACAGTAGAAGTGAAGGTCCCAGTTGTCCAGAAGGAATACGTCGAAGTGCCACAACCATACACAGTTCATGTCGAGAAGCACGTTCCAGTGTACATCAGTAAGCCAGTGTACATCGAAAAGCCGGTGCCAGTGACTTTCCTCATCAAGAAGACTGCAAAGAAGGGATGGTTCTAAGAATGATCTTTTCTTTTATTGTTAGGTTAATATAGAATGATGTAAATATATAATTAAAAGATAGGTAATAAAAAAAAATTCTTGGCCAAGAAATGCACCAAATCTGATCTGCTTTTTCAATTTAATTTCAATATGCAATACCTTTACGTTTTTGGCAAAACTGTTCTCAATTTGCCTACTCTCCATGCCGTCGAACATTGCACTCAGTTTTGTGTTTTTATTAAATTTTCCGAACAGTAGTTAAGTTATGCATAGGTTTAAATTTGTGGTTAACCAAATTGTGAAATTGTTGAGGTCAAAAATCGGGTGTTGCCAAAAATTGAAAACTAATGAACTCAAATTTGCTTTGGGTTATTTGTTCGTTTGTTCATTTAAATACAAAAGTAATATTACGTAGGACGACAACTTGCAAGAATTGTTTGGTTGTCAATTAAATTAAAGCTTCTGTCTGGGAGTTGAAAGGTACCCTAGCAGCACGCTTATTGCAAATCGCTTAAAGTAATTTCAATTTGACTCAATAAAGTCACAATAAAGTTGCCGTTACCAATTATGGTAGCTTTGTGCTGCTTGGGTAGTAGTTTATCTAACATAAGTTATCAAAAATCCATTTAAAAATCTCATCCTAACTGGGAAACCATTTTCACAAACAACATCACATGTAACATTACCGTTATCACTTCAAATAAATTTGACCAAGTTTCTTGAAAAAATGCAGGTTGTTCGCTAGCGATAATCTTTAAAATTATTTCAATGCTTGTTTTTCTGACAGGAGAACACTAGTAAACACACCCAAATCAACTAAAAAAAAAATAAAAATATTAAAATTTTTAAAATATATAAAAATTAAACAAAAAAAAAAAAAAAAAAAAAAAAAAAAAAAAAAAAAACAAACACCACCCCCCCCCCCACCAAAATACCCCCCCCCAAAATGAAAAAAAAATCCAACTACAAAAAAAAAAACCAACCCCTTCAAATTTTTCCCCAATTTTTAAAAAAAAAAAAAAAAAAAAAACAAATTTTTTTATATTTTCAAAAAAAAAATACTGTTAATAGGGTATCCCAAGTAACAATTTAAGTTTTATTCCAGCCGTAAAGCATTCCTCCCGGCTATGATGATAAAACTACATTCAAAACTGTTTTGTCTACCAACACCTCCTCTATGCTTCTTTAAAGCCAAAATTTGTACAAAGTGGCCCACTCTATAGACGGTTGTGAAAACAAGTTAATAAAACCTTTATAAGACCATAAAGATTTTGAAAATATTCTAGTGATAGATGCTATGACCACTTGAGAACCTTCATAAAACCTTTTGGCTGCCATGAAAACCAGCACGCGGCCAAATGGCCACAGCTGTCAAACTTAACTGTGATATTGTGGTTGGTTTTTGTTGTTCTGCTTTGTTCGATTCTCTGCTCTTCTGATTTATTTAGCAGTAAATAATATCGAAGAAAAAAGGTCAAGTGTTGGGGGAAATTTTGTTTGATAGCAAAATATCCAAAACAAATTAAGTTTTTTACAGCGTATCATGCTCCAAATCATATACGCATTTAATTTTGTGGTGAATATAGGCACGATAAGAGCCGAAAATTAATGCGCCTCGGAAATTATGCGAGTTCACAACAACAAACACAAAATTAAAATAAATATATTCGATAAATTAATCATGAATTTCTTGAAAATTGATGGAGTTCAATAAGGTTATCTAAAAAAATGCAGAAATTGGTCTCTGATCTACAGTTCATTTGCATTACATTTAGAATTTGGTGCATTTATTTTTCCACATTTCAATTATTTCGTATATTTCAATATGGCGATTGGAAAAAAATCACAATTCTGCCATAAAGCCAAGTTATCTTCGCAATGACTACTTTAAAACTATTTGGTTATTTGGTGGCTTCCCTCAATGCCAATTTGCCGTTTAATGCATTTACTGGAGGCAAAATGGTTTTAAAATGCATTTTCAACTGACCATAATAAGATAATATGAATGAGTCCTAAAACGGCATTTCAAAACAGCATTTTATGAGTTCATAAAGTCGAAATAAAACCTTTGATAGGAGTAAAAGGAATTTGAGAAAACGAGGTTTTAAGATCGTTTTAAACAAGCTGTGTAGGTTCTCATAAACCTGACTAAAATATGAAACCTATTGGCAGCTCTTGGTGTCATAATAAAACCAAATTGATTTCTAGTGGCTTTGATAAAACCATAATAAAACTTAATAAAGCAGGAATGTTTTGGAAATGTTACTTGGCCCACCCCCCCACAAAAAAAAAAACAATGAACAATGCTAGGATATCCTAAACTCTCTGGAATTGAGATCTTAATTCCCCCCCCCCCCAACCCAAAAAAAAAACAAAACAACTGAACCTAACTCCTGAATTAGATTTAGATTTACAAGCTCAATCAGAGATTCCAAGTAACAATTTTAGTTTTATTCCAGCCGTATAGCACTACTCCCAGCTACATTCAAAACTGTTTTGTCTACCAACACCTCACTTTGTACAAATTTCAGCTTTAAAGAAGCATAGAGTACAAAGTGGCCCACTCTTTAGACGCTTGTGAAAACAAGTAAATAAAACTTTTATAAGAACATAAAGATTTTAAAAATGTTTTGGCGAAAGATGTTATGACCACTTGAGAACCTTCGTAAACCTTATTGGCTGCCATGTAAACCAGCATACGGTCAAACGGCCACAGCTGTCAAACTTCACTGAGATATCTTGGTTGTTTTCTGGTTGTTCTGCTTTATTCGATTCTCTAGTCTTCTGTTTCATTTAGCAGTAGATAACATCTTAGAAAATAGTTCTAGTCTTGTGGGAATTTTTTTTAGACAGCGAAACCTCAAAAACAAATTGTGTTTTTACAGCGTATTATGATCCAAATCATATGCGCACCAAAAACAAAATTAAAACAAATCTATTCGATAAATTTATCATGAGTTTCCTGAAATGTATGGATTTTAATAAACATAAACATTAAAAATTTGGTGCATTTATATTTCAATATGGCGATTGAAAAAAATACAGTTTGGCTAAAAAGCCAATGAATCTTCACAATGACTACTACAAAACTATTTGATCATGTATTTTGTCGTTTTAAAACCACATGACTTTCCTCAAGGCCTATTTGCCGTTTAATGCATTTACTGGAGGCAAAATGGCTTTAATATGTTTTTTTAACTGACCATAATAAAATAATATAAATGAGTCCTATCAAAACAGCAGTTTTCGAGTTCATAAAGTCGAAACAAAACCTCTGAAAGGAGCGAAAAGAGTTTTAGAAATCCATGATTTAAGATCGCTCTGAAGGTTCTCATAAACCTGACAAAAGTATGAAACCTATTGGCACTTCTTTGTGCCATTGTAAAACAAAATTGATTTCTAGTGGCTTTCATAAAACGTTAATAAAACCTCATAAAGCTGGATGGTTTTGGCAATGTGGCTTAGGATATGTTGGTAGTTTATGAATTCGAGTAAAATTTGGAGCAAATTTGGCTAAGCAAAGCTTCGTGCGCGAGCGGACGAGTTTATTTTTTGCTGTTAGTTATTTGGTCGGTCGAACGAAAAAGTTATATGCACAGTGTCAGGAGTTTGAAAACTTTGGGAAAAGTTTGTTCGGGTGGAAAATTGGTGGAAATTGCGTCATATTTCATTGAAAACGAAGAGTTTTTGTGTCGCAGTGTATGGAGTTAACCTGTTTTGCTATCGGGCATAGCGCGTTGTCTATTGTTTCGGCAATTAATTGTTTGGTTGCGAATAGCTGCGGTCGAAGCGTGGTATCTATTGATTTGGTTACATATTGTTCGGTGCCGTTAAATGATCCATACCATATGGAATGAAGATCCGGAAGAATGTGAAGTGCGGAATAATGTTCGGTGCTGTGCAAAAATGGAAAAGTGTGGGACTCCTGTTTATGCAACAGTGCGCACGTGTATGAAAGAGAGAGCCAGAGAAAGGTAGGGAGAGAGAAAGATAGAGAGAGAGAGAGAGAGATCGAGAGAGAGAGAGAGAGAGAGAGAGATAGAGAGAGAGAGAGGGGAGAGAGAGGGAGAAAGGGAGGGGGAGGCATCCCTACTGTTGGTTTAAATCGGTCCTCAAATTGGATATTTCAATGTAAATGATGACTAATTAAATTAACCATTGCAATAGTATAGATTTTGCAATGTCGAAAGTAAAATTAAAACAATACTTCTGCTCGTGCTGGGTTTATGTTAACCCAAGTAACAATTTTAGTTTTATTCCAGCCGTATAGCCGCCTCCCGGCTTTGTTGATAAAACTACATTCAGAACTGTTTTGTCTACCAACACCTCCTCTATGCTTCTTTAAAGCCGAAATTTGTACAAAATGGCCTACTCTATAGACGGTTGTGAAAAAAAGTTAATGAAACCTTTATAAGAACATAAAGATTTTGAAAATGTTCTTGTGAAAGATTTTATGACCACTTGAGAACCTTCATAAAACCTTTTGGCTGCCTTTAAACCAGAATGCGGCCAAATGGCCACATCTGTCAAACTTCTCTGTGAAATCGAGGTTGGTTTTTGTTGTTCTGCTTTGTTCGATTTTTTGCCTCTCTGATTCATTTAGCGGAATCACTCTGGTCTCTCTTCAAATGTCGATTCATTTAGCAGTAAAAAAAAGGTCTAGTGTTGTGGGAAATTGTTTGATAGCAAAATATCCAAAACAAATGTTGTTTTCTACAGCGCATTATGCTCCAAATTATGTGCGCAATTATATTTATGGTGAATATTGGCACGATAAGAGCAGAAAATTAATGCGCCTCGGAAATTATGGGATTTTACAACAACATAAATCAAATTAAAACATATATATTCGATAAATTAATCATGAATTTCTTGAAAAGTGCATGGAATTGGATGAGATTATGTAAAAGAATGCCGAAATTAGTCTCCCTATCTACTGTTTATTTGCATACCATTGAAAATTTTATGCATTTATTTTTCCACATTTCATTTATTTCTTATATTGCAATATGGCGATTGGATAAAAAATCACAGTTTTGCCATTAAGCCAATTTATCTTCGCAATGACTATTATAAAACTATTTTGTCTTATGGTGACTTCTTTCAATGCCAATTTGCCGTTTAATGCATTTACTGGAGGCAAAATGGTTTTAAAATGCTTTTTCAGCTGACCATAATAAGATAAAATCAATGAGTCCTAAAACGGCATTTCAATACAGTATTTTTCGAGTTCATAAAGTCGAAATAAAACCTTTGATAGGAGTAAATGGCATTTGAGAAACAAGGTTTTAAGATTGTTGTAAACAAGCTGTGTGGGTTCTCATAAACCTGACCTGACTATTAGCACCGCTTGGTGCCATAATAAAACCAAATTGATTTCAAGTGGCTTTCATAAAACTTTAATAAAACTTAATAAAGCAGGATGGTGTTAGCAATGTTACTTGGGAAGTTAAGTACTTATTGTAATTAAAATGGTCTTCAAGTAATTGACGACGACAAATAAATAAATGCAGATATTTACGTCAATCAATACTTGTAGATCTTCAAGCTCATGGAGTAATTTGTAATGGAAAACTTGAGTTTTTTGTCTGCAGTTGTTTACTAGCGAACTTATGTATGTATGTATGTAGGAAGCCACCATCCTAGCGTGGGCCTTGCCCTGCATGCGGTTCCACTTAATAGAAAGATCATGCTTTGTTACCGTTCTAAATTCAACATATCGCTGTATGAAGGGCCAAAAAGGGTTGGGCAGGCCCGTAAGCAGACACACTCACGTGAAACCTGCGCAAATAAAAGAATCTCCTTCCAGCAATATGATCCGATAAAACGAAAAACAAAATACACAATTCAGTTCAGCTTTCCACTGGATGGTTTGTTTGAGAAAGGCGCGTCAAATTCATTACAACTGTTGGAGTGGAATGTAACAATCATAAATGAAAGACACATCCCCTCCTAGACTCCGGTTGGCTGTCCACTCCATTGTCCAATTGCAACTTCAATGATGCCCTGGTGCACCCTCCCATCCCAGTATTGAAATGTTTTAAATCAATGAATTATAAATAAGGTTCATGCATTATAATTATAATAAGGTTCATGAATATAATAAGGAAATAAGTATTTATAGAGTTTAAGTAATTTTATACAGCAAAATGGGTAGCCTGGGCTGGATAATGTTTTAGAATTGTACACCTTGCATGTAGAAATTTCTAAAATAGTGATTTCCTTTCTGCTGGTTCTATGGAGTAATAACATGTATTAGGATATTTTAGCAGAATAATATACGACGTACTCTGTGTTAACAGTTTATATCAGAATGATAGTCAATAGATGTTAAAATTGCTAAAATTAGTAACTACAACAGCCGAGCCTGTAAAGAGAAATAATAAACGAACAAGGAAGCCTAAACGGACTTTAGGCAATAAGTGCTTATTTCTGCTGCTGATTCAGTTGCAGCTTCTTGTATTCAAGCCACTAGATACTGCTAAATCGTAAGAGGAAAAAGAAAATAATTGGACATATAAGACACATAAAAAACAAACAATCTATACCTATGAAGTGAAAATAATACAATTATGTTGATGCTAATATATAAATCACGAAAACAAAAGTAATGATAAAAATAAAATCAACATACAATGTCATACAAATTGATATACATAATACAGTGAAGGGATATTATAAAATGAACTGAGACCAATTCAATTTTCATTTACGTGTCTGCAGATTGTTGTCCTGCTGCAATTGTAGAATAACTTGCGTAACCAATATGAACCTGAAAATTTAGACAATATATCATAGCCATGAGAAAAAACAAATGAATTTAAAATTATTTTACAATACTTGGTAATTTTATGGATGACCTGAATTTATATATCATATATCATTTAAAGAATAGTTTTCCTAAAGTTTTGATATGCTGTTCCATTTCCTTGCTTCTCAATAATCATTTGTAGTGGATCTCGTATGATTTTAAGTAATATAATTAATTTAAATTTAAAAATATACTTTCATTTCATATCTCAACATAAAATAAAATAAAATAACATAATGACGTAATGAAATATTAATATGAGCATCACAGTTAACGATAAAAGAATGAATATCTGTAACTAAGCTGGCCATCCTCTCATCAATCGACTTCTTCTTTTGCAGCTACTGTAGTATTAACCGTTAATATCTAGTAAGATTAATATTTGTATCCACAATAATAATAATAATAATAATAATAATAATAATAATAATAATAAGAGAACATAACATATTAATATACACAACATAAGGAGTGTATCGAATATAAGCTATCCACATACATTTGCGTTGTACGCATGTATTTGTGATGGTTTTTTATGCTCTGAGCACTGCATGCTGTGCGTTTGACTGTCAGCTTTCTTTTGTTTACTTGTTTGTGCGGTTCAAATTCTGCGTTTTCAAAATGTCGCGTATTGAAAAGGAAGTGAAAATTAAGGTTCTGGACACATGGCTAAGTGAGAAGGGTATTACTATGCGAAAATTGGTGAAGCGGTTTGGAATTCATCATACGAGTGTTAAAACCATCATTAATAAGTTTGGGGAACACTAATCTTTGGATGAGCTACCAGGAAGAGGCAGAAAACCCGGTTCTTCCAACCCGAAACTGGAGCAGAAAGTGGTATCTCTAATCATGAAGAACAAATCAATGTCAATACGTGATTTGGCCAAAAAAGCAGGAACGAGTGTCGGAATGATCCAGCGTATCAAGAGGCGAAACCACCTGAAGACCTACAAGAAGCAGACAATCTCGAAACAAAGTGCAGAACAGAAGAAGCGAGCAGCAACAAGGGCCCGGAAATTGTATTCGCGTCTTTTGCAGCGTCCGGATGCATGCGTTTTGATGGACGATGAGACCTATGTAAAAGAGGACTCAAAAACCCTTCCAGGTCCACAATACTTTACTGCCGTCGTTGGGGAGGAAGTGAGCGATGCGGAAAGGTCGATTCAAGTGGAGAAATTCGGTCGAAAGGTACTGGTATGGCAAGCAATATGTTCCTGTGGTTTGAAGTCAACCATTTTTTACACTACCGGAACTATAAATGCGGAAATCTATCGATCTGAGTGTCTCCAGAAGAGATTGTTGCCTTTATATAAGGGAACGTCCATTAATTACGTCACGCAAAAAATGACTTTTTGTAGCCCCCCCCCCCCCCATGTCACGTTTTTTGTATGGACCTTCAAATTTTTTTGTATGGATCGTCACGTTTTTTCGAACCCCCCCTACTGCGTGACATAATTAATGGACCTTCCCTAAGAAGCATAGTACACCTCCACTGTTTTGGCCGGATTTAGCGTCGGCTCACTATGCCAAAACCACTCTCAATTGGCTTGCGGAAAAGGGTATAGATTTCGTTGAGAAAAATATCAATCCACCAAATTGCCCTCAGCTTCGACCCATCGAACGTTACTGGGCAATCGTGAAGAGGGTCTTCAAGAAGACTGGTAAGGCAGCTGGGAACATGCAGGAGTTCAAAAAAATTTGGGCTCAAGCGTCCAAAAAATGCGATGCAACACTTGTCCGGAACTTTATGAAGAGCATTCGATCCAAAGTTCGAACATTCGTGAAGGAATAATTTAAATTTCATCCGGTCTTCATTATGTTCAAGTTCAATTTTTTGTATGGATCAATTTTTTGTAGGAATAAAATATCGGTTTTCAACATAATTTGAAAGAAAGTTTGTGGATAGCTTATTTTCGATACACTCCTTATCTGACATCCATTAGTCCAAAGACATCTAATGTAAACTTTATGCTGAAATAATTCAAACAAATTGAGCCTTTAATGCTAATAATGTTGCTCCATGCTCATAAGGTAAATGGTTTGGAACCCAAAGATGATCCCAAACCGGGCTGAAATTATGAATTGAATGTAAATGTTCGCACCCCTCACTTCGCTATTGTCAAAATGACAACATTGCCCAGGCTACGCCAACCAGCGTTTCTATGTTTCAGCTGGCAGTCTTTTGTGATCATATGACTCGTGGAGGCGTGAGGTAGGAACTTGTAAAGACCAGAGGAAGGTCGCACCCTCATTTGAAGATATCAACTCACCATTTGAAGCCCTGTTTACTAGCGAACTTATCAGCAAAAAAGAAGAAAAAACTGTACACGGTAGATTTGGCCAAATTCAACGATTCAACGAATTCAACGCCATTTTTAGCCCTTATCACCCTGAATTTTTAATTACCTTCTTTTGCCTTTCGTCGGTCACAACTTGTTTTATATCTTAATGAATCATAACAAAGCTTTTACCACTGAAAGAAGAAAACTTCTCAAACAATCGACAAAAATATTGAAGAACCAACTACTGGGAGTGCTATAGATATAAGCAGTGCGTCCAGAGTTTAAGTGAATCGATCTTTATCATCATAAGAACACCGGGAGAAATAAACAGTCGACTAGTTTCCTTCCTCATCACCTGCACATCCTGCATACCGATAACGATTCGGTTTTATTTTTTTTTAAATACTTGCATTCTGTTTGACAATTTCCAGATTGTTAACAATCATGCTGAAAAAAAATTCAACGTTGACTGTGTGGTGAATGTATTAAGTACCCAAATAAAAATATTATAATTGTTAAAATAACTTAAATAACCATACACACTTAGAAATTATGAATTTTACACGAGACGTAATCCGTGTTTGTAAAAAGCTGGGGAACGTAAAGAAAAATTTCGTGTAAAACTATGTCTCCTTAAACTGACACATACGCAATTCGACGAAAGATGTGTTTGATTGAATTTAATTTCTCATCTATTTCAACTCATCTTTATGTGCTAAAGGTGTAGGTTAAAAACTATGTTCACATGACAATGCAAAGTATGCGTTTATTTCATTGTGACACCCTTCTTTACAGCTGATAACCCACTCAGACGTTCATGTTAAAAATATCAAACATTTCTTTCACACCTGTTCATCGAGCATTCAGGTGAATGGTAATTACAATCCAGCTTGATTTATCTCGTAGTCTACGTACACTTTTACTGTGGAAATTTTCTTTTATCTATACATATTTTGAATAACAGCTGCAGTTGTTTCTCCCTCTTTTTTTTTGTAAAAATTAAATGCATGCTTTCTGTTAAGGTGAATCGCTGCTCCGTGTACTTTTTTCTATCTTATATCTCACTCTCGCAAACTTACCTCGCCATTTCAAATTGATAAATCTCGATTGTTAGTGAATGAATATTGAATCAAACTCCATCAGAGTGATCACAGCAGGCAAGCTTACAAACTGATGTGATTAAATATTCAATATCTAGTACAGATTCTAAGTTATATCAATTCTAAATTATGAAATAATGGCTGCCGTCGAGAATGCTTCAGCATAAACCCTTAATCAGTGATGATAAGCTTTAATTTTACTCATGTAAAATTAGGTCTATTTAGATTCTCCCAACTGAAGTGTCTAATAAGACTTAAATATACGTCCTCTTTCAAATTAAATTAAATAAAAAACTGAACACTTATTTTTATATGCTATGACGTACATTTCAGCCAAAACACTTATTTTTATTCGTTTTTCATATTTTTATAAACGAATCTAGAAATTTATAAATCTAATGAGTGTATCTAGAGGAAGCAACTGCTATCGTATTAATTCGTTTTTGATTTATATTTTATGTATTGTAATTGTAAATCATAGAGTATTCAAGCATCCTTTGAACGAAGCTCTTTTAAAAATAATATTAGTCCTTTAGAGATTGCTATTATCGCCAACTAGGATACATGCGTAATTATAGTGTGTTAATAAAAACTAAGAAAAAAATGCATATTCAAACTATTAAATGTTTCAAAGTAATGATAAAATAATGCTTTACTCACTTCTGTGACTGAAAATATCATCGAAGGAAAAGAGAGATACCTATATTGCGAAGTGTGTTGTGCATGCTGTGTGCTGTTGAAAATTTCTATACTGGCATACAAATGAGTCATGAATTTGTTTTTTTTTGTTCACGGTCGTGTATTTTTTGTAGTGTTTTAACCCGTAAAAATAAATCCAAATGACCCATTTATTCAGCTTTTGATGTGATATTGCATCACGAAATATTAATCTCATCAAATTGTGTTTACTTTAAGCGATAACCATTATTTTTGGATTGGCATCTATTGGCACATAATATAAGTTTATCAGTACCAGCTTATGTTATTTTCCTTATGTTTAGAAGTTTAGTTTTTCAACTCTTTCAAAGCTTTTTCAAGCGCTGGTTGCACAACATTCTTTACCGTTTCGGTTCATGTCTTGATTCTTCACTACCTATTTTTTAGTGTGTTTTTGGATAAGTTTAAAGCTACACGGGAAACATCTTGTCAGCAACAAATCATGAGCACTCTTCACGCATTTTGCATATAATTCAACTCATTCGAAAACGATAGACACTCTTTTACAAAACCGAAGATGTAATCTAAACTGGTGGTAAAAGTCAGCTAACCTATCAATTGTTGAACACGTAAAGTCATACCTTTACAACCGCAACCCCTCTCACATGTGCTAGAGAAAATCCATATTTATACAGATCACTGCTGAAAACCACAAAGGCAAACTATGTGGTTTTCTGGTGTAAATCTCCGTTACTATATGCCGAGCAGCCTCCCGGGGCAGAAATTCCGTACTAGCGTATCCGTACAGTTCCCATTACCCAATCCATAACATTCTGCCTGGTCATCACACATCACATCAACATCATCGGCCGACCGAACGAACAAACGACGACACCCAACGGAGGCATGCAAAGCCATCGAGTAGCATTTTCCATTTATTAGCTCAGTTCCAACCCTTTTCGCACTTGGCCAGTCGAGACTGATGGGAAATCAAATCACTCTTTCTCTCTCTCTATCTCTCTGTCTGTCTGTCTGTCGACTCGTTCTCAAGCAACGAATGGGCCGAGCCGTGTACGAGTGGCTCTTCTTCAAAAACCCAAAGCAACCTGAGTGGAACGATGCCCTCCGGAATGGCTGGGAGGTGGGAAATTTTGCCAACTTGCGTAACCTTCGTTACACTCTGGACTTCCCAGCGCCGTCGTCGCATCGGAGCGCAGCTAATTTACCGAACACACACGCCTCGATAGAGTCCATGCGAATTCTTCCGGACGTGCTTTGCATTCTACCCATTGAAATCCATCTAAGAACGAGCCCACTCAAACGTATCGGTAATAAATTTTGCTGAAAATGACCACACAATGCTAGTCCAGGAAGGCAATATTCAAGGGCTCTCGAAAGTGAAATTTCAGAAAACTTAAACAGGAATCTTCTCCCGTTCCTCGTAATAAAACGATTGATGGGACTTCCCAACCTCCAGTGAGCCAGTTATGGAGGGAATTAAATTACCAACATTTTCGGTGTTAAGCATCCATAAAATATTTATGGCACTAGAAGTTAGTTGCAAAACGAAGGGGGAAGGCCAAAAGTCCAGACACCGGACCGCATTTGCAGCACTGCATTATTCAGATTGAATAAGGTAGACCGACTTTAATGGCCGGCAATGCGTCTAGGCTGGATATGTTAAAAGTCAAATACCCTCGAGGGCTTGGGAGGCAGCTTTTGGGGATTTGTTGGGGACGCACAAACACACCGATAGATTTGATTTACGAGGCACGTAAGAATGTATCATTTCTCCACCATTTCCCACTTGACATATTCATCATCATTCTGAGATTGGGTGGTGGACGAGGGGGGGGGGGGTCGAGGAGGTGACGCCAGCGGGAAAACTATTCTGCGGGAGGATAATGGGGAAGGTCTTTGTTTTCCATATGCTTTTCCCTTGTCGATGCCGTCTCTGTTTGGCGAATAATGGCATCCAACGGAATGAATGAACGGAGCGGAACAGTTGTAAAAGTAACGCGATGAGGAGGAATTTGTCGTGTGGAAAGTTTTATGATTTATATAAAAATGTCACTTCTGTTGAATGAATTGGCATTGTGCTGAAGGTGCTTTTGAAGGCACTGAAAGAATAAATTGCTGAGGTTGGCTACATTTGTTTTAATGTTGTTGTTGTTGTCTCTCTACCCTGGCGTTAATTTGTTCCTATTTTTTTACTGACTGACTTCACTATTTACGATAGTTGTAATGGGACTGAGTATGTGGACCCTTACATTGAGTTCAATTT
The DNA here is from genome assembly GCA_024533555.2 of Aedes koreicus. Lineage (NCBI taxonomy): Eukaryota > Metazoa > Arthropoda > Insecta > Diptera > Culicidae > Aedes > Aedes koreicus. The sequence continues at coordinate 138,039 of JAHHFK020004613.1, read as the reverse complement.
GTGGCCGTGTGCAAGCGCGCTCCATTTGACTCAATTTTGAATCGTTTTCGACTCATTTTTCAAATGTGCAGTCACTCAAATTTGAGTAATGTTATTGGTATTGATATGTCGACAAATTGAAAACATATTCTTAATTCGACCAAATTGATAACAAGTTCTAATACCAGGTTATCATTTTTTGATCACTGAATATGTTATCATTGAGGCTGAATAAACAGCCAAAATAACAGAATGAATAACGAAAAAATACTCGTTGAATATCATAATTATAGCTTATTTTGTTATCACTGCGACCATCTTGATAACAAATCCTGTTCTGTGAGAAAATTAATTGAAATGATTTCAAATTATGTTATCGATTTGAAATCAAATTCTCATGCTAATATCAGAAATTTTTTTTTTGATAAATGCGTGTTCATATGTGCTGGTAATATTTAACGTTTTGCATTCAACTAATAACGTTCGTCAAAAAATTTATGTGGAAAATGATAACATATGATAACAAAATTATCCAATGGTGATAGCTAAATTTGTTTTGCGAAACAGCGGAAATCAAAACGATATCTGGGATAACAGAACTTGTTACTTATATGATATCAGCTTGTTATTTTCCTTTGTCAACCCCAAACACATTATTTATGCTGGAGAGTGAGCTTTTTAGTGGAATACCTGTAACTAGAAAATGAGAAGAGAGATTAGTAATTAACATATAATTCAAACTACCTTTATTGCTTATTTTGAGAGATACGCGTATTTCGTCTACAACGTGCAGACTTCTTCAGTGTCGTGTACTAATACTCGACTAAGAACGACTAATTCGTCGTCCATCATGATGCAGTACTTATTCTTGGCGAAAACTGTGTCATACAGTTTCCACGCCCATGGTTTCACGCTAACTGCTTGTGTTGGACATCTTTTTGGCTGCTTCTGCTTCTTGTACGTCTTCAGCTTCAATCTCGATTTGGCTCGTTGAACGTTGGACTTCGAGTTAGTAGCATTTTGGCCAAATCGCGAACTGAGGCCCCTTTTGCCTTAGAAAAAGCTCGCCCGATTTTGTTGCCCAAATTGGGGTTCGAAGCTCCTATTTTTCGTTCACTTCGTGGCAGGTCCGCAAGAGAATATTCCCCAAACTTCCAGATTGCAATACGTACCGCTTTCACACCAACGTTTTCCAGTTGCGCCAACTTTCTTAGTGATAATTCTGGAATAGTGCTCCACTTGTGCTTGATGGCACGACGTTTATCTACGGAAATCTTTCCCATTTTTCGAAATGCACGTGAAACTTCGCTGTGCGTTGTGTTTGGATTGACGTTTGGATGTTAACAATAAGATGGAGCCGACAGACTACTCGAATAAAAATGTATGTTCAAATGGCAGCGTAAGAAACGTGGCCTTATTTTCTGGGACACTCTATACAGAATCTGTACTTTGATCACATCTACATGGCTCCACACAATACGGGTAATGATGGCAATTTATAATTTATTAAAATAGCATAGATGCAAACAGCAGTAGGAACCATCTGGTCCATTGTCTTGATTAACACAATCAACTTGTTTGGTAATGATGCATTTTCATTGAATAATTATACGATAAGGGGCTATTCATAAACCACGTAGACTTTTCTGGGGGGAGCGGGGCTACGCTCCATACAAAATTTTAAAAAAATGTATGGAGAATAATCTACGAGGGGGAGGTGCGGTCTGAGCTTTTCAAAAACGAGTCTACGTGGTTTATGAACAGGCCCTAAGTATAACAGGCATTTTGGTTCTCCGTCTATTAAAATTTATGAAGAAATAACAACATAAGCAGTCCCGCAAATGAACAGAGCACTTTCTGTCGGTTCCATTAGATTATCTATACGAATTATTTTATGTTGTTATTAACATTGAAAATCTCGCCTGAAATCAGTGCCTTAATATAAACGTAGTACGACGTGGCCGAGAAATAAAATGACAGCATTCACTACTCTCAGTCTCCCATGCAAGCCTACCGCGCGAGATTAGGCTCACGCACCTTCGGTTAGGTGGCAAGTTTGACCTACTGGAGGGAATTAAGAGGATTGGATGGCTGTTCTTTTTTTTTTGCATTAATATGAGTGTATGACAAGAACAATGGTATGAACTATCAGAAAGTCGAGATTTTTTTCTATACGGAAAATTCACAGATCATACCGAACATCGAACCCGGCCATCTCCAGCATGGTGTTGATTTGATGCTGCGCCTTTACAGACTAAGCTAAGGGAGAACCTCAATACACCAACCTAGTTTCCGGGGGTTCACAACGTGTTTTTAAAAAGAGATCGCGATTGAGACTAAAGTTTATAAGCTTAACGAAATAAGTTGCAACTTACCAATAGCCCTATATATGCTATCGTTGCCATTCTGTTCCCGACAATTTAATCTTGTTATGCAAATAGTTTGATGATACATGAATGATGCATATGTTTACGATTACGTGTTTATCTGTTAATCGTTTATAATTTGTTAAATTTTGGTAATATGTGAAGATACATTTTTCGCGTAGTCTGATCTTATAATTTAAGCAAAAACATCCGTCGTCTGAGACGTCTTGTAGTTTACTTGCATAATAAGGCATAATTTTCTCCGAAGAAAAAATGGGAATATGTGGAACGCCGATGAAAAAGTAGAGAGTGTATCTTTTGATGAAATATCCAAAAAGTTGTAGACCTCTTCCGAGCTTGGTACTGTTTTATTCTGTTCTACTAGTCTTCTATATACATAAAAATAAACTTCTGTCTGTCTGCCTGACTCTTACAGACTCAAAAAACTACTAATTCGATCGGCGTGAAAATTTTCATGCAGGGATTTTTGGGGGCCGGACCCATCAGCTCTCTGGAAAGGAGGGGGCTCCCATACAAATGAAACACAAATTTCTGTATAAATCGAGAACTAATCGAGCAAATGGAACCAAATTTAGCATGTGGGGGTTTTCGAAGGCAGGAGATGTTTCTATGGTGGTTTGAGACCTCCTCCATCTCTGGAAAGGGGTGCTCTCATACAAATAAAACACAAATTTTAACCAAAAAACAACATAAGTAACAACATATCTAACAACAATCCAGTTATTTGAAGAAATGAAAAACAAAAATTATAAAAGAATAATTTATGTACTTGTTTTTTTTTTCAGCTGAATATATTTGAGAATGGAATTACTTATGTAACGCTGCTGCGTTGACAACAATAAAAACAAAAACAAAATAAAACAATAAAGCTCTATAATCGAAGTCACACCATAGCAAACGAAAATATTTGAACAAAATTCATTCCAAAAAACAACTATGAATCTATTTAATTTTGATTCATTTAGTTGCAATCGTAGCGAAGCTCACACCGGGTTCTTCTTCTTATTATTTAGCATTTCAAGCTTATTGCTTTCACAATTTGATTATTTAACTTAGTGTCAGGTACCATTTTTGCATTAGTATGTCTGTGTGGAAAGTACAATCATACACACCACCAAAATGCCATGTAAATTTCTGTCCCCTGAGACCGACACATGCAAGCGTCCTTTAGCACATAAGAATGAGTTCAAAGAGATGAGAAAATAAATTCAATCAAACACATCTTTCGTCGAATTGCATATTTGTCAGTTTCAGAAGACATAATTTTACACGAAATCTTTCTTTACGTTCCCCGACTTTTTACAAACATGAATTACGTCTCGTGTAAAATTCATAATTTCTAAGTGTGTACCCTATGCCCAGATAGTCGAACAATTTTCCTTAATGAAAAATTCCTAGACAAGACCAGAAATCGAACCCAACCACCTCCAGCATGGTGTTTCTTTGTAGCTGCGCCTTTACCGAGTGAGCTAATGGAGGACTCGCACCGGGTTCAGCTAGTCTAAAGTAAATTTGTGTGATAAATTAGGTTGAATATTTTTTTTTATTTTGAGATCTATAGATCTTATCGAAACATCCATCTATCGAAGCTTATCGTAATAAGCTGAAACCTACCAATGTCTAATCGTTACTATTCTCAGCCCAGGTAATCGAGGTCGTATTCAGATTTGTTGTTCCGCATCGCTGTTGTGGTTGTCAGATGCTGCGTCGGCATGTCCTATGTTATGGCTGGTGCCATCCGTTGTCCGCTATAAACTTGGTGTAGGGGCCAATTAAAAAAGTCGAGATCGACGAAATTTTATCGAGTTGGCGGATTCAATCAATTCCACGGAAACTAGTATTTGATCTGTCACATTTTGTCGAAAGAGTTTGTTTTGATTCGCGTTTTTCATCGGTTGGTGGTAATTGGCTAAGCAAGGTAAAAAATACACGAAAGCATTATTTTTTGCAGGGTAATTGTTACTATTATTGTAAGGTGCATAAATCGTGCCTTCAACTGAGGCGTATCCGGGGACTACTCCTCGCCGGGTCTATGCAACCTATTAATCCTTCCCGTAGCACGTGTCAGCTTGTGCGATACTCTAGACACACAGTGAGTGGACGTATCCGGTTCTTCCATTTGGTAGGCGCAGGTATCCTCCAGTTTCTGGTACATTAATTCATCTCTATGCCTAACTGAAGTATTATTAATTAAAAAGTTTTGAGAAAACCCTGGTGTAAAACGGCTAGGCGGTAGTAATTTGTATTGCACTCAATTGGCCATTATAATATGAAAACTCCATACTGAATTCTTCAAATTATTATAAACATTATAAACTTTTCAGAATGAGACCCATTAACATACCCTCATTTATACCATTTGGATTTTGAGTTTGAGTAACATTCCATAAACCCATCGTATTAAATATTTATTTCAACTACCAGATGAAAACGTAGAAGGTGCCCTGCATTGGCAAACAATAAATTCTCTCTCAAGTATTCCTCTTAAGCATCCAAACCCAACACTTTGTCATACCCAAACGTTTTTGCTGAAAAGCTATATCTGAAGAACTCAGTCGGCTGTTCTACTTAATAAAGGGCGATACGGTCAAAATTTGGTCAATATCAACTTGACGTATTTCTTTCAATTTTGCATTTAAAAAACCTGAACACCCCTCATTTTGAAGGTGTGTGTGTGTAGAATGTTGCTCCTATTTTGATTTTGGAATTCACTCTTCAGTTGTCAAAATGCCGTCCAAGCAAGAAGAGCAGCGTATCAAAATTTTGCTCGCGCATCGCGAAAATCCGAGCTACTCGCACGCAAAGTTGGCAAAATCGCTAAAAGTTGCCAAATCAACCGTTACAAATGTAATTAAAGTGTTTGGGGAACGTTTGTCGACAGCCAGGAAGTCTGGATCGGGGGGAAATCGAAAACCGGAAGCCGCTGAGACGACAAAGAGAGTTGCCGGTAGTTTCAAGCGAAACCCTAACCTATCTCTCCGAGATGCCGCAAATAAGCTGGGTGTATCGTCTACAACCGTGCATCGAGCCAAAAAACGAGCCGGACTATCGACTTACAAGAAGGTAGTGACTCCAAATCGCGATGATAAACAAAATACGACGGCCAAAGCGCGATCCCGGAGGCTGTACACGACGATGCTGACGAAGTTTGACTGCGTGGTAATGGACGACGAAACCTACGTCAAAGCCGACTACAAGCAGCTTCCGGGACAGGAGTTTTATACGGCAAAAGGAAGGGGAAAGGTAGCAGATATTTTCAAGCACACGAAACTGTCAAAGTTCGCAAAGAAATATCTGGTTTGGCAAGCCATCTGTACCTGTGGCTTGAAAAGCAGCATTTTCATAGCTTCCGGGACTGTCAACCAAGAAATTTACGTGAAAGAGTGTTTGAATAAACGTCTGCTGCCTTTCCTGAAGAAACACGGTTGTTCCGTACTGTTTTGGCTGGATTTGGCATCTTGCCATTACGGTAAAAAGGCTATGGAGTGGTACGCCGCCAACAACGTGCAGGTGGTTCCCAAGGACAAGAACCCTCCCAACATTTCGCCAGAGTTCCGCCCAATTGAGAAATACTGGGCTATTGTCAAGCGGAACCTAAAGAAGACCAAAAAAACTGCTAAGGACGAGCAGCAGTTCAAGGCAAACTGGCTTTCTGCGGCGAAGAAGGTGGACAAGGTGGCTGTACAAAATCTGATGGCAGGGGTCAAGCGTAAGGCCCGGCAATTCGGATTTGGAAAAGCGGAAGCCTAACTGAATATTTTTCCTGAATTTTATACTAATTGAACTTGAAAAAGAAATTTAATTTGATTTTTTAAATAAACGATTTCACCGATTTACACGCGTTTTCCCTTGACCAAATTTTGACCGTATCACCCTTTAGCCTCTTAATCTTGAAAAATGTTACTGGTCTATACTGTTACGGTCACCCTTTATTGTTAGTGAGTACATATAATGTTTGAAGGTTATTTATTGGTTTGATCTATAAACAAATCATCTGAAAGCTCATTTCTATTTATCTCTCACGCTTAGCTACTCTCTATGTATGCTTCCCTAAGCAGTCCCTCCGCATCCGGTAATAACCTAATCATAAATTCACAATCCACCGATTCCAAAACATGAAAGAAATTCCCACCGCCTAACATGCAAAAGGGCGGAATGTTACAACTTGGAAAAATTGTAAAAGAAATCGATGAATCAACCCTCTCAGATTTAACGGTAATGTGCTATTATGATAAATTTACAAGTTCATAACTGCATGCTAGTTTGTGATTTGAAAAATGTCCAGATTCATGAACAAAAATTCCCAGCACTGATGCAGCACGGCATCCGAACTTTGTATTTGAAAATTTGTGTTGCCTAACAAATCCTCAAACAAATGTGCAAAAGCACGTTAGCCAATATTTAGTGTCAACCAGTGGATACGTGTGTTCTACTCCAATTTCTCCTTCCTTCAAACTCACCTTCAGTTCAATTTACCCAATAATTTACCCATAATTATGGACACATCATAGAAAAAAATATTGTGATGGAGCACGGACGTTAGGTTACTAGATGCATGAAAAATACTCCATAACCTATTTAGAATTCTATCTGAAAAATCCAAATTTGGCCAACACCCACGATTTTTTTTTTGCAGGGTCATTCAAAGAAAAACAATTTACTTCTAGCAAAAATTTGTCTCATCTTTTTGTAAACGACACAAATTACCGTTAGGTCGAATGGCTCATCGAACTGATTAAAATGTATTTGGACATCACCAGAGGAATTTATGGCGTGGAGTCAGCAGAACTAATGTCAAGCAGAAGTGATGGGAAATTGACCGAGAACTTGATTCATTAGGACCACCTTGGCCTTGGGTTGGAATAACAAAAAGTAAATTTTATTGTCTCGTTTAAATACTATTACTTTTGAAATACTAACATTGGCTCTCAAGCCCAGCTGGTCGCCGCACGGAGGCTCAAAACAACAGTAACAGTGATGAGCTTTTGAAACTAATCATAGAACTCTGCTTTTTTTTTCATAAATACTTCTGAACGCATTATTTCAGTTCATTTGCACATGGGATTAAGTTCGGGTTAAGTAGTTTATGAAATAATTCCTAGAACTTAGGGCACATCCCAAAAATTTCTGAAGAAGGATCGCAGCAAGCCGTGCTTTGAAAATGACGTGTTTTGTTTTTGCTGCGTCGTTTTCGCGGAAAGAAAATTAAAAAGCATTGCTTCATTCAAATAAAATAAATGGTGAAATTATAGTTTTTCTGAGTGCTTTGCGTAGGACGTTGAGAATGGAATCCCTCTCATAGTATGTTATGGTCGTGTTTCTTGAGATGGACTGCTTTTTCCCTTTTTTTTTTGTGTTTTTAGTGACCCGCTCCTGTATCCGGACGAGTTTTCCAGCATCAGATAAGGAACATTGGTGAGGTCGTTTTGATTATCAAAAATATACCTTAACTATATACACACCAGGATCAAAAACTTCCATTTTTGATTCTGGAAGTGTGAAAACTCTTCACATATCCATTTGATGTGTGAAGATTTTCATGCGGGGCTTATTGTATATGAAGATGAACTCAGAATGTACGTGTATGAACAGGCATTCTTGAAATGGGTCGTTGGATTTTCAATAGAGTTGTCACCTTCAATCTCCAGGGCTAAAAATGTTTGCACATAGTGATCACATATAAATTACTGAAGAAATGCAGACAAGTTTCTTCCATAAAAGCACTGCCGGTCAGTGGGAGATTGATTGTAAAGACACAAACACACACACACACACACACACACACACACACACACACACACACACACACACACACACACACACACACACACATCCCAAAAATTTCTGAAGGAGACTTCCCAGAGTTGTAGGAAGATACTTTCTAGAAGTTCAGGAAGAGACTTTGTTCGGGAATAACATCACCCTGCGCTCGCTACACCACTGCCGAACAAGAGGATTTCTCTGCAACGATCGTTCCACCGAATCGAGATGCTTTCTCTCTACCACTTCGACCGATAGCGCCAGCGATCATGAAGGATCATTATCGGTGACGTCACTGCTTGGGATCATCTGGTTGTTGGATAGTTGACGATCTGGTGAGCGAATAGTTGTGGCGGCTCTCACTCTCGAGAAGGACGGATGGGAGCAGAGCCACAATGGAATAATGTTCTGTGTTAATTATTTGTGATGTAGTAGTTTGTAGTAGTTTAAATACGTAAATAAAATGTGTGTTGCGGACGAAATATGTGTGCTGTGTGATAGATGGAAGGATGTGTGATGTGGTCTGTGGAAATGGTGGAGAAACCCAAACCCAACAATAATACAGTCCACTTATGGAGACGCCCAGTATGTTCCACTCCACTGGCAGTGCAAATTAATTACCCCCCAGTCGGTGTTGGTTAGGGTCCGGTAACCCAACAGACTTCCTCGAAACAAAAACTTATCTGAACGTCAGGCAGAAACTTCTGAGAAGTATAGTAGTTAAAGCAGGAATATTCCAAAAATGCAGGACCAAACATTCCAAGAAGTTCAGGAGGGAACTTCCTCGAAAATCAGGAGAAGTTTAGGGATGAGAAATTCTTAGAATTTTGAATCTTTCTAGAGGTTCTGAAGTTCTTCCCAGAAAATTAAAATGAAACTTCTCAGAAAATCAGGAAAAAACTTTCCCGAAGTTCAGGAAGAAACAAAACAGGGAGGGCACTACCAATAGTTCTCAAAAAATCAGGAAGAAACTTCCACAAAGCTCAAGACGATACGTCCTAGAATTTCTGGAGAGAACTTCCCAGAAGTTCGAAATTCCCAGAAGTGTTAAAAAGCTTAATCGAAGTTCAGAAGAGAACATTCCAAAGTTTCAAAATGAGGTTTTCTCGAAGTTCAGGAAAAACCTCTCCAAAGAACAGAAATAAACTTCCCAGCAGTAAAGGGGGTACTGCCTAGTAGTTTGAGCAAGAATTTCTCAGAAATTCAGGAACAAATCTCCCTGAAGTTTAGGAGAAAACTTCCCGAAGTTCTAAAGAGGACTTCTCAGAAGATCAAGAAGAAACATCCAACAAATTTAAAAGAGTTCTGGAGAGGACTTTTCCTAAGTTTCGGTAAAAATTCGGTAGAAATTAAGAAAGAATTAGCTCAGGAAAAAACTTCCCTGAGTTGCAGGAAGAAACTTACCAGAGAGGGCACTACCCATAAGTTGAAGAAGGAATTTCTCAAAAATGCCAGGAAAGAACTTCTCTGAATGTCAGGAGAGGACTTCCCAGAAGTTCCGAAGGAAACTCCCCATAAGAGAGCTTTTTCGAAGTTAGGGAATTCCCAGAACTGCAGGAAGATACTTCTCAGAAGAACAGGAAGAAACTTTCCAGAAATAGTATTTCAAGCAAGAATTTTTCAGAAATTCAGGAACGAACTTTCCTGGGGTTCAGGAGAAAACTTTCCTGATGTTCAGAAGATGATAACTTTCAAAGAAACTTTCAAGAAATATAAGAAGATTTTTCAAGAAATTCTGGAGGGAACTTTCCCAAAATTTCGTGGAAATTTTCTTCGCAGTTCAGGATGGGACTTATCGGAAGTTTAGAAAGTAGCTTAGTTCAGGTAAAAACTTACCAAACGTTTCTGGAAGGTTTGTTTTGGTTGTTCATTTCAGGAGTGATTGTCAAGAAGTTCAAGAGGAAACTTGCCAAAAATTCAGGAGAAAACTCACCTGAGTTCTCGGAAAAAGCTTTGCAGGAGATCAGGAGAGAGTTTCCCTGAAACTCAAGAGATAATATCCCTGACGAACCGAAGAAGCAGTCTATACTAAAAATAATCATTTGATCATTCCAAGTAGCACTCGTAACTAATGCTACAAATGAAAAAAATAACAACTGATTGCACAATGGTTAGAATAAAGACGGTTCTAATATGTTAGGTCTCGCAGGCTAAAATATGGTTATTTTTTTTTGTCATTTGGATACAAAATTTATGAAAAGTTGCACAATAGTTCCCATGTGATAGAGTTGTGACCTTCTTATTAAACTGTCTAAAGGTTTTTAGTTGCTATAAAGTTTTTGCCTAGTTACATAAGAACTAAAACATTTAAAGTCAGAAAATAACCGTTATGGAACAAATATACCTCAATGATGTTCATTTATTGACAACATCGGATAAGGGGCTATTAATAAACCACGTAGACTTTCATGTGAGGAAGGGGGTCTGACCAAAGTCTACGCTCCATACAAAATTTCAAAAAAAAATTTGGAGAAAAATCAACGAGAGAAGAAGGGGGTCTTAGATTTTCCAAAATGAGTCTAAGTGGTATATGAGCAGACCCTGAACGATAATGGATCGTAAGAATTTTATTCAAGAAAAAGATAGGCAATTGTGAAAGAAAATAAAACGCAATGATAATTTCACGAAAAAGAAGAAAGCGCTGATTCAAAAGTCAAAAAAAATGTACCAAAAGAATTGATTCAATTATAAACAGTAAATTTCCAAAAATCGAAAGCATACTGTTGATTTCGCTGAAGAGATCTAGTGGTGAATGATTTTCCAATCGGTGATTTATTACATCTAATTGATTTAGGAATAACTAAACGCTTCTTGAACGGTTGGAGATCAGGCACACTCACTGACAAGGTGCTGATTTGCCTTTGGAAGTTCTGCGTCTTCCATGTTTGTTTGTTCTTTTTGAAGAGCAATACTAAGTTGTTAGGCGGCGGTAAAAACGAATGTATCCTGTACCAAATGTACAGGCACTACAGTTAAGGAAGGCATTGCCCTCGATTTTTGCGTTTGCACAATGCAGAACGACATTCTGTTTTCCTAATCCGAAGAAACTGCTTGATTCAACTATCTCGCCGCAATGATTTTTACGTCAAAGCTTGTTTACCTCCAAACATCAAAGCAATCGAGCTACACTGTTACACTGAAACAAGATTGTAGATTAACATAGGTTGCTGTGTAACAAAAAAAAAACAAGCGATAGTGCACCATCTGAATATTCTAGATACTGGGTAACCAAACGCACCTTGTACTAAAAAATGTTTCGATCAAAGTTTGGTCGACTTAAACTTGACGCATTTCCTTTCATCGTGCATTAAAAAAAATTGCACCCCCTCATTTTGAAAATGTTTGCGTGTAGCATACATTTTGATTTTACGATAAACACTTCAGATATCAAAATGTCGTCGAAGGAAGTGAAGCAACGCATCAAAATTTTGCACGTGCATGGCGAAAATCCATACTACTCTCACGCCAAGTTGGCGAAATTGTTGAATGTGGCTAAATCAACTGTTACCAACGTATTAAAAGTGTTCGGTGAACATTTGTCGACAGCCAGGAAAGCTGGATCGGGGGGAAATCGAAAACCGGAGGCCACTGCGACAACAAAAAGAATTGCCCGCTATTTCGGGTGGAACCCCAACCTCTCCGTCCGAGATGTCACAAAGAAGCTGAGAGTGGCACCTTCAACCGTGGATAGAGCTAGAACACGAGCTGAACTGTCGACTTACAAGAAAGTGGTGACTCCAAATCGCGACGATAAACAAAACACGTCGGCCAAAGCACGATCGCGAAAGTTGTACACGACGATGCTGACGAAGTTTGATTGCGTGGTACAGGATGACGAAACTTACGTCAAGGCAGACTTTAAACAGCTTCTTGAGCAGAAATTTATACGGCAACCGGACGGGGAAAGGTGGCAGATATTTTCAAGCACATTAAATAGTCAAAGTTCGCGAAGAAATATCTGGTGTGGCAGGCCATCTGTACCTGTGGCTTGAAGAACAACATTTACTTTGTGACCGGAACCATCAACCAGGAAATTTGTCTGAGCGAGTGCCTATAAAAAAGTCTACTGACTTTCTTGAAGCGACACAATTTTTTCGTTCTATTTTGGCCGGATTTGACTTCTTGCCATAACGGAAAAAAGTGCCATGGAGTGGTATGCTGCCAACAACGTTCAAGTGGTGCTCAAGGACAAGAACCCTCCCAACACGCCAGAGCTCCGCCTAATCTAACAATATTGGGCCATCGTCAAGCGGAACCTTAAGAAGACTCAAAAAGCTGTTGTGAGCGAGAAACAATTCAAGGCAAACTGGCGTTCTGCGGCGAATAAAGTGGGCAAAGAGACTGTACAAAATCTTATGGCAGGTGTTAAACAAAATACCCGGCAATTCGCATTCGGTAAAAAAGAAGCTTAGCTGAATAAATCTCCTGTATTCTGTATTTACTGAACTTGAAAAAGAAAAAGAATTTGACTTATTAATGAAAACTTTGATCGCCTCACACACATTACTGTTTGACCAAATTTTGATCGGAACACCCTTTAAGCTTGACATATAGAGAAAAAGAAATGACCACGTTTCATTAAACTAAAATTATTTGAAGAAAATATTTAAAATATAAAATAAGTGTGAAAATGATACACTAAATGTGAACAAGAATATTTTCATCGCCATCATTATTATCGTACAAATGTTGGTAGTCTAATACATATTTCAGTAACATGGTATCGCAGTTTCCTCCGTGCATTTTCTTACTATCTCTCGCCATTTTTGGCACCATGGTGCTACTACATCTTGATAACAGCCATAATAAAGCTCACATTAGCGCAAATGTTTTACGACCCTTCTCCCGCACCGTCGTCCACCCCCTGTGACCTATTGACGCACTTTGTCAAAGTCACTCCATAGGACTACTCGTCGCATGTACCTTCTACGGCTAAGCAAACAGCCAGAGCGACGGAGGCATTATAGTTCGTGGTGGTGAACTTGGGATTTGTTGCTTTCCGGTAGGGATCCTTGCCGCTTAACCAATGTAGTTTATTGTAATGTTCAGACAGGGAGAGAGAGAGCGAGCAAAACCAACGCTGATGTGGTTTTTATGTGTCACGGAATCTGGTATCGGCTCAAACCCCTCACCATTGGTCTTGGCTAATGCTCAAACCAGGGACGGATCCTCGGCATTGTGACATTTTATGACGAATGTAATTCATTAAAAGTATGATTCCCAGTTTGGAAAGCTTTCTCCTGCTTGTCCTCAGCCATGGCTAAGGAAACAACACAGAAAGATAAGCTTTATGGCGGCAAATTTGTTTCGGCTGATAGTGGCTCCCCCCGCAGAGCCCAGGGTGAATGATTGCAGTTGGCTTGAAACTTCTTTCGTGGAACGGGACTTCGGTTGAATGGAAGGATTTCATTAATTTATGTCCTTGTTATGTGTGTCACCCCCTGATGGAAATTGATAAGCTAGTCAAACAACATGTCGGGAAAGTTTCTGCTCGAGCGGGACGAATTTTATGTGAATATGCAAGCAATGTGTATCTTGAGGAAAACGTCTTAATTTCATTTCCGAACGAACGAAAATGAGACGGTTATGAAAGAGCTTAGCTTATTAAATATTAAAACTCACTTTGTAGCGATCCTTTCACAGCTATGAAACGTGTTTTTGGAACGGGAAGGGTTATCAGTAGCAGTCAAACGTACGAAGGTAGAGGACTTTCATGTGAGGAAAACTGAAAATGAGCATAAAATGTGTAAACATTTAACTTTGTGACTTTGCGAGTGTCCTGAAAATGGGGGAATATATGGAGAAGATGAACAGCTGGGAAAATTCCGGTGTTTATTTAGCACGTATTGACTTATAGCGATTGAAGATCTATCGTTTAATATTTGATGCCAATAAGTAGTCGGTTTTCAATATTCAAAATGACAGTCCTAATACAATGTTATGTGTATTTAATCGCACCCTTTCTGACTAGGAATGGAAGTATGTCATCTTTATTCCAAGGTCATTTTAGAACACAGTATGTCACTCGAATATGTCGATAAAAAAATGAATAAAAGTACAAATACACTTACAAGTTTCGTATCATGAAACTCCGAGCTTGAGTCGTACATGCACCACTGCAAAACCTGTCTCAGGAATAATATATATGTTAAGTAACGCCAACTGTTCACTTTCGCTAGAATTTAAAGTTCTTTTGTTTGATTTTATTCGAATAATGTCTACGAGAGCTCAGAATGCACAAACTGTTTGAATTCCAGAAAATCACAAGACAATAAACAACAACAAAAACCAAAATACGTCAGTTGCAAGGCACCGCCTACTTCAATTTTGTACAAAATGTTTCCAGTGCGACTCCAAATACCAGTTCTATTTTTCCGGCATCAAAATGAAACTGTTCCAGGAATATATCCCCTCGAAGACTGACGATGCAATTTCCAATAATATACTACCTCCAATAACGTTGCAGTTGAACAATAAATCTAAGCACAATCTGAACAATCTATCGCTATTTCGCTTCCGAACCGAACTGTCTATTGCCACGAAAATCGCATTAAGACAGTATGTTCCCTCGTTTGGTTTTCTGTGGAGGCACGTCTGTCAAAGAATAACGAAGAAAATTCCTGCGATGGAATTGTCATAGCACTACTTCACAATTGAGTTATTCCAGTAGAGGTTGCAATCCGTTCCGAACAAAATGAAAAGTAATAGTGCTTCCAAACCATTCCCTGGAGAAAAAAAAGCACCCAACATATACATTTCAATAAATTAATCTCGCAAAATTAGCAATTCACCCTTCGTTTCTATTAGGTATTTACATTTTCCATGCTCCAACTGGAACTTGCCGGCCGAACCCCAATTACTGCGCTGTGCAAGGGTTGACGTTTGACTGAGCGCAACTGCTGCTACTTCCACCAGTAAAACGACAACCATAGTCGTCGTCGTCGTCGTCCCATTTCGCATATTTATGCATAAAGCATAAATCTACCGTCAGCGGCCCAAATTTCCCCACCGGAATACGAAATGAATTCAAGACACGGGTGGCAAACTTCCCTGCTGGAAAATTACTATGGTAAAAAAAAAATCAACTAACGAAACGCACGAGTTTTTGGTTCCCCTTAGGCAGAAGAAAATTTGTAATTTAAAATTGGGAAAACATTTCCGGAAGCGTCTTTGCTCCGATGATGGCACAAAGCTTGATGGGGGGAAATGTTCAAAAAAAAAAACGTTAAATTGCCTATCATTCAGCCAAGCAGGGTAATTAGAGGTGCGTCCGTGATGGACTGACTGCGCTGATAGAGCGATGCCATATTGCCGGATTTTTGCACTTGAGTTTCAATTTGTCAGTGTGGCATCACTGGATGTTGGGTCGGAGAACTTTTCGAAGGTTTGGGAAAACTGTTTCTATTCAAGTGCAGCAGTTCAAGGGTTGTGATTTAATTTTAATCTTGACTTTCAATAGCGTTGATCAATCTGCGTGGTTATGCATTGGAAAATTTGTTGAATCAGAAGAGTCACATTTGTACATAAGGAGTGTATCGAATATAAGCTATCTACATACATTTGCGTTGTACGCATGTATTTGTGATGGTTTTTTATACTCTGAACACTGCATGCTGTGCGTTTGACTGTCAGCTTTCTTTTGTTTACTTGTTTGTGCGGTTCAAATTCTGCGTTTTCAAAATGTCGCGTTTTGAAAAGGAAGTGAAAATTAAGGTTCTGGACACATGGCTAAGTGAGAAGGGTATTACTATGCGAAAATTGGCGAAGCGGTTTGGAATTCATCATGCGAGTGTTAAAACCATCATTAATAAGTTTGGGGAACACTAATCTTTGGATGAGCTACCAGAAAGAGGCAGAAAACCCGGTTCTTCCAACCCGAAACTGGAGCAGAAAGTGGTATCTCTAATCATGAAGTACCAAGCAATGTCAATACGTGATTTGGCCAAAAAAGCAGGAACGAGTGTCGGAATGATCCAGCGTATCAAGAGGCGAAACCACCTGAAGACCTACAAGAAGCAGAAAATCTCGAAACAAAGTGCAGAACAGAAGAAGCGAGCAGCAACAAGGGCCCGGAAATTGTATTCGCGTCTTTTGCAGCGTCCGGATGCATGCGTTTTGATGGACGATGAGACCTATGTAAAGGAGGACTCAAAAACCCTTCCAGGTCCACAATACTTTACTGCCGTCGTTGGGGAGGATGTGAGCGATGCGGAAAGGTCGATTCAAGTGGAGAAATTCGGTCGAAGGTACTGGTATGGCAAGCAATATGTTCCTGTGGTTTGAAGTCAACCATTTTTTACACTACCGGAACCTGAGTGTCTCCAGAAGAGATTGTTGCCTTTATATAAGAAGCATAGTACACCTCCACTGTTTTGGCCGAATTTAGCGTCGGCTCACTATGCCAAAACCACTCTCAATTGGCTTGCGGAAAAGGGTATAGATTTCGTTGAGAAAAATATCAATCCACCAAATTGCCCTCAGCTTCGACCCATCGAACGTTACTGGGCAATCGTGAAGAGGGTCTTCAAGAAGACTGGTAAGGCAGCTGGGAACACGCAGGAGTTCAAAAAAATTTGGGCTCAAGCGTCCAAAAAATGCGATGCAACACTTGTCCGGAACTTGATGAAGAGCATTCGATCCAAAGTTCGAAAATTCGTGAACGAATAACTTAAATTTCATCCGGTCTTCATTATGTTCAAGTTTAACCTCGTACAATGAAGGATCAATTTTTTGTATGAATAAAATATCGGTTTTCAACATAATTTGACAGAAATTGTGTGGATAGCTTATTTTCGATACACTCCTTAGATTCCTTCTTACCTCCAAACTTGGATCTTTGATAGTATCAAGTTCCAGGATAGCCATATTAAATTCAAATATTGATGTATTGATTAAATTTTTTTGATTAGACAATGATCGGGGCATGTGGCTGTTTAAGTGATAAGAATGTAATTTTGATGTACACACTTAGAAAATTTTACAGTATTCGGTAATTTTTTACCGAACTTTCAACAACTGAACGGTAATCCGGTATCCATTTGACCGGATTTCGGTGAGGTTTTACAGTATTCCGGTAAATAATGTTTTACTTGTTTACTGGTAACTTGTCAAATTTTACCGAAATCCGTTAAATCGGATTACCGAACGTTCAGCTGTTGAAAGTTCGGTAAAAAATTACCGAAAACTGTAAAATTGTCTAAGTGTGTAACATCAACGTTTTATCCAGTTTATTGTCCATTCCTGATGTGTATAAATAAGCAGTCTGTGAAGATTGGGACTTCAGTGAGGACGGCAACTTCAGAAATGGCATCAATAAAACAGTTGTATTAACCAATGTATCATTGCACGAGAATAGAGAGAGGGAAAACGGATCCCATCAGAAACAGTTCGAAGAGCTGTTTAAAAGGGGGCATAGTTGCAAGCATCCAAGTATGCTAGTGAATGGAATTCTTGTGGAGCAACCGCTGAAAATTCAATGTTATATATTATTAGCTGTTAGTGCAAAAACATCATCATCTAACTGTCAAAACAGACCGTTTTTTGTTGGTCGCTGTGACAACCGCCCCTACCGCCACCGTCGAGTTATGTTACAACCAGTCAGTCTGTTTTTGGTTTGGCCGTGTTGCTAGTAGTCATTGCTTTTTCACTTTTTTCGTTTGTTACAACTAGAACAAATGCGGAAATAAAAGTTCACTTTTGCAGTGGTTATCAGTTTGAAGTGCAAAGTGATAAATTAAGGTCGCAGTGACGTGTCACATCCGGGTCTCCATTTTCATCGGTTCCCGAGAGATCCAATCGTTCGCCGAGAGTGGGTTAAGGCCTGCATTGAGAACGCAAGTGAGGACGACATTCTATTGCTCAAGTTTTCTCCCCACAGCAGAATTTGCAGCGTAAGCATCAATGAAATTCAATGAAACCTCATAAATTAACGTTTAGTTTCATTTCCCATATCTAAAAACTATATAACTTCGAACAAGAATCAAAACAATGTTGAACAGAAGCTAGTGAATGAGTTGGCACTGCTTCCGAACATTTTCCACTGCTCAACCTTCAAGATGACATTGGTATGACGTTACGTATCATTCCGGCTAAAGTCAGGGCAGAAGCGTAAAAAACGGATGAAAAAGTTTGATAAGGTCTGTATCCGCAATAATCCGGACACCTCAAAACATGAATAAAACATAAATTTCGCACTATATTTCCGTCGTAGTTGTTTATTTCAGATTCATGGGATGTGTTTTAACAATTCGTGAAGACAAAACATAGTTATTCGGTATTTGCATAAAATTTTCCAACTTTGCGCTCAACTCCGTCCATTAGGGTTTGTACAGACTCTTCAGAAATCGTAGAAGCCGTCTTTGTCCAAATTTGCTGGAAGTGTTTGATGTCTTTGATTCCTTGCTTCTTTCCAGAAAGCTTCCGCTTCATCAGAGCCCAATATCTCTCGATTGGTCGTAGCTCTGGGCAATTTGGCGGGTTTGAGGTTTTTGGTACAATGTTCACTTGATTTGCTTGGTACCACTCCATCACAGTTTTAGCATAGTGGCATGATGCCAAATCGGGCCAGAACAAAGGTTTTTCTTTGTGACTTTTGATGAAGGGTAGCAATCGCTTCTGCAGACACTCTTTCTGATAGATCTCCTTGTTGATTGTGCCTGTAGTGACGAAAGATTTACTCTTTTTGCCACACGTGCAAACTGCTTGCCACACAAGGTATTTTTTTGGGAAATTTCGATGCCTTCTTCGTTCTGAAATGCTCAGCTGTAGCATTTCTGGCCATAGCAGAATAAAAAGCCAGCCCTGGAAGCTGCTTGAAATCATCGTCAGTTTCATCGTCCATAACAACGCATGAAAACTTCGTCAAATATTAGCAGTACAAACGTCGAGCCCGTGATTTTGCTGCCAAGTTCTGTTTGTCGTTGCGATTTGAAACTGTTTTTACTTTATACGACTTAAGTCCCAAACGTTGTTTTGATTTTTGGACAAAACCAGGTGACATCCCTATTTTACGAGCCACAGTTTGAATGGAGAGATTTGGGTTTTTCGTTTATATCCTTTTCACCTTTTGGTCCATGACAGGATCAGCGCGTCCAATGTTTTAGTCACTTCTCGGTTTCCTCTCCACCGTCAAACGTTCCGAAAATGATTTGAGCACATCGTGAACAGTGGATTTAGGCAAATCCAATGTTTTTGCAAGGTCCCGTTTTGACGAGTCAGGATTTTCCGTACGCCCGTACAAAATTCGTTCGCGCACTTGTTTTTCTTTCGTCACCATCTTGAATACTAAACATGAATCATGTAAACATCAATCATAGTATTTTTCATCATAGACTCTCAGCTATACCACAGTGAAATTTGTCATTCCTATGAGCAATATTTAAAAGTTACAATGATTTGAAGGTGTCCGGATTAATGTGGATACAGACCTTAGCAGAAGTCGACAAAAAATTTTCATTAGACGAATTTCACGCCAACTTCCTCTCAGAATCCAATGAAACTTTGTGGAGATTGTCTTTTCAAGCAACTTTGCATATTTTGTTTTTTTTTTCAAATTTTTTATAGACTGCCAATTGAAAAGGGCTTATGTTTTTTGATCGATTTTTTTTAATCAACATAACTCCAAAAGGAAAAGACTTACAAAAAAGTTATGTCTGGGTGACTTTTAGAAAATCGTTTTAACCTTTATGAAAAAAATTGTAAAATCGATTCTTGCACGCTAAAAAAAATATTTTAAAATTTAAAGCCAATTTTAGAATTGGACGGAATTTTTCCTTAATAAACAATATAATTGTCTAGAAGTTCGCCATACATCGCAAGATGGGCACTTTTAAGGAAAAAAGTTTT
The DNA here is from genome assembly GCA_024533555.2 of Aedes koreicus. Taxonomy (NCBI): domain Eukaryota; kingdom Metazoa; phylum Arthropoda; class Insecta; order Diptera; family Culicidae; genus Aedes; species Aedes koreicus. Next base: position 118,069 of record JAHHFK020004613.1, on the reverse strand, counting down.
TCATGTCCTATTTTTACCGTGTATCAAGCAAACACCCCTATAGAATCCAATAAAATTGTGCAGTCATAAAGAACTGAATGTATTGAAAATCTTTGCAAAAAAAAAAACAAAAATCATCTAGACTCATCTAGGTCAAAAACATTATATTTCCCTTTACATCAGTAAAACACAACCAAAAGTGTACGTTTAAGTGAAAGTCATTCATAACTGCTGGTTCGAATATTCATATTTTCAGGGGCGATTAAAATATGACTTCATATATCTTGGGGGGGTGAGGGAAAGGAAGGTCAAGATTTGTAACAGTAACAGTAGTAGTAAATTTCTTTGGATTATCTTTTTAATCAGAAAACCTTTTAGCTGAAATTTGATTTTCTGAAATAGGTACAAAGCAATGAACCTGTTTTTCAGGTATTGTCTTTGTGTGGCTATATAATTCCTCAAGCTCTTCTGACATTTTTGCATACTGTTCATCTGATATGAAGTAGAATATAGTTCCCGAGGAGTTTTGATTGTGTTTCCATAATCTTGAGCAAGGCTGGCTCTCTTTGCTATTTGCTTGAGAGTACCAACAATAGCATCATATAGACCCATAAGGCGTTGCAAAGAAGTGTCATTCTGCTTCCAATCCATACTTCGACTTCAAATTGGACAAACTGGCAAAGTTGATTTTGTTCTTATAATGGGCCGCTGCTCCATCTGACATGAAAATAATTTTTAAGCAATAAATTGAATTTTGTTTAATGAAATCTAGCAATTTTGATATAAACAACTGAACTGCTATTGAGTCATGGGTCAATATTTCAGATATTATGATAATAAGCACTAAGTAATTATCAGTCGTTGTGTACAAAAACAAACCCAAAAAAGGAGAGAGTTTTCCTCTCCCATGTACGCATCAAAACAGAGTGTGTACAAACTACCGCTAGAAACTATCACAAGAGATCAGTGGTACATGAGCGAGTTCCATCACGTTATTATTGCCAGTTGAGGTGGCAGATGTATCTGTGCCTCAACCTACCCCGCAGTGGGATGTTTGGCAATGATAACGTCCTTGGTTCGAGTACTACTTTACCCATGCCCTTTCGCTCAATTTTCAATACTTCTATTCCATTTCCAACCTACCGTACGCTAACGGAACTTTCAACACTTTCTCTTCATATCTTTCATTCTAGCAAACATGACTGTCTACTCTTGGTGCCTCATGGCGATGAGCGAAACATCTCCTTCTACATCATTATGATAATGTTTTTTTTTTTTCAATTTATCGTTCTTCTACAAGATACTACAATACTTCAAAGTTTTGGTAATAAACAGGATCACCCAGATGATGTCATTTTATTATCACTAAAGTTAAAAAAATTAATAATTTAAAAATAACCCTTTCCAAATGGTGGACTTGATTTTTCAAACATTCGAAGACAATTAAAAAAAACAAATTATCATTATAATTAAATTTAATTGGCTTCTGTGAGGTTTAAGGACCAAATTATATAACGAGGTGGCGCGATACACGGTAAAAATAGGACATGAAAAATTTCTTGTTAGATAAACTTTTTTTCCTTAAAAGTATCCATCTCGCGAACTTTAAGATAATTATATTGGCTTTATTAAGAAAAAAATTCGTCCAATTCTAAGAAAGCCATTTTTGCAAATAGACCTTTCTTGTGAATTTTTTTTATTGGATTATCAGATACCCTTCAATTTATTGAGTATAGTTTTCTATGGAACCTATATTTTTTTAAGCCTGTAACTATTGAAAAACAATTAAAAAACTGTAAAATGACCATTTCACCCCATATGCACCCTCTGGTGAATACCCATTATGCCCTCTCTTCCCCAATCGGATGTTTCTCTTCTGTGGTGAGTTTCAAGTTAACTTATTATCTCTTCACTCCTATGGAGAAATCCTATAAGCAGATGTCAGTGCTCGCGTGAAGCATGGCGGTAATTTTCTTTCTCAGTCACTTCACCAAAAAGTCTCGCAGCAAAGAGTCAATATTTTCGAGAAAAAGTCACGTCATCGAATGTACTGTTATAGATTTGTCAAAAACTATTTCGGTTGCACAGACAGGAAAGGGAAATCCACACCATAAAATGTGGAACAAATTGAAGCTTTCAAAAAATTGTTACAAAATGAGGAGTGCATAGAAAAAAAAGTTATTAACGCTAACGTTATAAGAAGTTCATTGCCTTTAAGGTAAAAATATAAAAAATGGGGGTTAGGTCTAACGAGAAAGGTCTATTGACTTAAAATTTTAAAATATTTTTTTTGAGCGTGTAAGAATCGATTATACAATTTTAACATTACTTTTTCATAAAAGTTCTGACAATTTTCTAAAAGTCACCCATTCTAAACATTTTTGTAAGTCTTGTCCTTTTTGAGTTATGTTGATTTAAAAAAAAAACGATCAAAAAACTTAAGCCCTTTTCAAATGGCAGTCTGGATACATTTCGAAAAAAAAACAAAATATGCAAAGTAGTTTCAAAAGACATAGTCTACACACCCACAAAGTTTCATTGGATTCTGAGAGGGTCCTGCCAAACACTGGATGAGTTGGCGTGAAATTCAAGGGTTTTTTTTTTCATTAGGGCGAATCTACAACTGAGAGATTCTCTCCGGGCTCGCTCTCTTTCATTCATTACAGCGCCATTATTAAACTTTCGAGGGATTCTTTAGTACAGATCGAAACACAACAGTGCTGGCTAGCATACTCTACAAATAGTAAAATGAAAAACTTAAAGGTGATTGGTTTATGAATGAAAGAGAGCGAGCCCGGAGAGAATCTCTCAATTGTAGATTCGCCCTAATGAAAAAAAAAAAAACCTAGCATTATATGGCCTAACTGACAAACGTAAACAATGGCTTCTTCCGTAAATCTCTCGTGGCACACAGGCTACCCATGTAAGCTTTCAATTCTATTGAATAGATGAACACTTCCTCTTCGAAATGACCGTGGTGAATTCATTAAACGAGTTTTGAATAAGAAGAAGTTTGCGGAAAAAGCCATTGTTTACGTTTGTCACTTAGGCTCTTATGAGAAATCTTTGTCGAAGTATGCTATCGTAGAAGCTGGAATGGTGAAGGGAGAATGTTTTGAGAATGGTCGAATTTTTAATTTGTTCCAGAACACAGTTGAAAAAATAAATGAGAAATACACAGCTCGCAAAAGTAGTGTGAAATTCTGTTCAATATCATGCACATAAATGGAGCGTCGTAAAAAATAAAAAATTGAATTATACATCGTGTAATGTTCTGGGTCAGTCCAAACATTGCCGACGATATTGTATGCAAAAGCTCAACATTGTTAGAACTATTAAATGCAAGTTGCTGCTTTGTGTGGAATAAAATAAAATTTGTAAATGCCCTGATATTTACATCACAATGAGAATTCAGATTTTTTTCTGTGTACTAATCTGTTTATAAAAAATATAGAGATCATTAATTTTCTTGTTGCGCCTTTTTTTAATCCTTAAAGTACATCCACATTGTTTCCTTTAAGCTAGCAAAAAATCATTAATACTGTGAGTTATGAAAATCACAAGTTTGCTAATACTTTAAAATGATAAACTGTTTGGTTTTTGGATCGCTCTTCCTAAAAATGATACTTTCTGGAAAAATAAAGACCAAAAATAAGCTTAAGAAGATTCAAAAGTAACGTGTATTATCTTTTGGAATTTTTGATACCATCCTTCTCTTCCCAGTAAGGCAGTTTTGAAATCTTTAAACCTTTTCAGGGGTGAGAGCTTTCTTCAAAGCCGCGCCTCTTTATCAGTCAAAACCGGATTCACTGTAAAGAAAACAAACAATGACTCCGATACTGACCATGCATCAAAACCCTAGTCCTAACCAATTCAAACTATAGAACATCAAATAGATAATGAGAATTCACATAAATGAATACTAACCATGTTTACCTTATTCCAGGCTTATCCTCGGTGGCTCAATCCGAGTATTGTCATTTTTCAAACATAAAATGTAATAAGGACTAAGATATGTTCCTTTGACTACACAAAACAAATATGCTCCCTAGTTTGAATTAATTTGGACTTGTGCTCGGTGGTAGATCTGATACCCCGTAACGCACCACGAAAAAGTGATCTACCCGCGTTACGGTCAACCTATAGACCGATAGTCCACTCTATTAATTAACTCTGTCAAATTTATACCCACCACCGACCGCTTCCAAAAAAGCAACTCACCTGTTGAAAATTGAATGGAATTACACTCTTAATCCTACCTTTTACAACCGATCAGCTCACGTTCAAATATTTACTCTCTTCCTGTTCCGCAAACCCCGGCCAAACACTGCCATTCTCCGGATGGTAAGTGAACTTAGGATTTAGGATTCTACCGAGTCATCGCATTTCTCATTTTTCGATTTTTTGAAAAATCATCATAACCATTAAAGCTAAATTTAATCTCATCGTGCGCGTTTCAATGGAACGAAAGAAAAAAAAAACATCCTATCAAAACAGGATTACTTAGCCCTCCTCCGATCAGAGCAGCTCAGTTCTACTTCACCCGCAGGATTTTCAAGAACCGTTAAAACGAGAATTTTATTGCACTTAGCACTGCCGTTGCGATTGTTGGCTGGTGGAGTACTCGAGTGGATGAAAAATCGATGCCTCGGTGCCAACGCGGCAAATGCGAGGGTGCAATGAAGGAAGGCCATCTGCTGCCCCAGTAAGCATTGACATCCGGAGCACATTTTCCAGCGAATTTCGAGTTGCTATGGGAGGAGATCCGGAAGAGGCTCCACGTGAGCGGATCGGATTTGGAATCTTTTAAATTTGTTTATGTTGCACGTTTATTGATGTGGAATTTAGGATTGTTTAGCGAAAAATGATGAGAAAAATACGGGACTACGTACGAGTATCTTATCAGTAGTAAAACAATAAAACCGGTCAATGGCTTGGAAAAGCTCTTCTTCAAACGTCCTAACCCAAAAAGGAACAAATTGTTCAATTTCGATCAATTTGCAACACAACAGTCATAAAGATCTCTGAACAGTGCATAAATTTAGCATCTTATTGTTCTTTTATGGGAGTTGACATCATTTGGCAAGCTTATTTAAACACAGAATTTCTTTCTTTCCCAGCAAAAATTCTACTTTCCAAAAGAACATTACGAAAATGAAACAATAAATCACCTTCATTGCCACGGAAGCAGCCATTATCTTACTCAACCAGCCAACAAATTTAAATTTCCTTCCAGATCACCTTCACTATCTTCCGGGATTTATTTTTGCGAGTGTTGGCAAAGTGTACCGACTACGACTTTTCACACATCGCCCGTATTTTAATTCCCCTTAAATGTGTTTGGCGATTAAGAGAGACTCTCACTTCCTTTCTCGCATCCTTCGTCGTCAATGGCGACCCAAGCCGTAGGATGCGAAATCGCCTTAATGTTTGCTGTGGTTCTTGGAGCCTGTTTCCCGAAGCGAAGATGTGGGAACCAAGATTTAATAACATCGGAGACAGGCTTGCCTCCGAAATAAAGCTCGTCGCCTGTTTTTTGGACCCTTGCAGGAAGTAACAACAGTGTGTACATAAATTACTGGCACTGGGACGAGAAATTTTGCGGTTCCCTCGATCCTGCTTTTGTCATTTACTGAGACACACGTCGTCTACACCTTCGAATGTTTACTCGGGAAAAGGATAATCCCTCTTATGGCATTTAAAGCAATTTGTCCTTCCAACGCCAATGCAATGAAGGAAACGCTCGGAGACGAAGGTGGAAATTACCTCTTTCCTGAAGAGGATGATGCTTCCGGAAGACAGTTGGCACCTTTTCAAAAGCGGATTGTTCTTCTTCCTCACCTCAAGAACTCAAGCGGATTATAGCCCCTTCTCATTGTTGCTTTCGCTGTAATTAATACACAGCGGATTTTCATTATGTATAAAATAGATTTAATTACGGAAGGTGTGCTTGCATGGCGTGGAATACCAAGAATTGTCAGGTTTGTTGGTGAAAACGAGATTCTAATCAGGTTGGGAGTAGAGATTATGTAGAACCAGAACAAGAGATTTTACATTCATCACCCGTTCCGGAGTTGCTATTTGCTATCCTACTCTCTCAAACCTGTTAAACAGGTTTCGAATTCGGAACGGCAGACCATTCGGAAGCTATACATGGGTGGCAGTGCTGAGCAGTGAGTGACTCCACTATTGACGAAAGTGAGTCAAAAACGACTCAAAACTGAGTTAAAATGGATGGCCGTGTACTGACAGCGTTAGAATTGACAAAAGAGATTCTTGCAAATAACAATCAAAGCAACAGATGAGCCTCTCTCCCTTACGAACTTCTCATCAACATGAAATAACAACCGACAGATATTTTTCTCTCGCGATTCTCACCCATTTTTTTATATCTTGTACAAGTGTTGTGTGTTACGATCATATCACCAAGAATTAAAAAAAACCGTCCTGGTAATTGACCAGAATGGTACTTCTCTAGTACACAGACGGTCATGATGGTCATCGCAAGTACCGATGTTTCCGCCGTCAAAACCAGCAGACATCACCCCGGGGGGGGGGGGGCCCCCCCGCTGGCTCCCCGATTTGTGTAATTAAATTTTTTGTTTTTTTTTTAAACCCCTTTTAAAATAAAAAAAAAAAAATTCTTATTTTCATAAAAAAACCCCAGAACGAAAAAAAAATGAAAAAGAGTTTTTTTTCCCGAATTTTCTTTGGAATTAGTCGATTGTGGGCTGCGTCAGTGTCAGTGCAAAATTGGCAAATAGTTGTCAAAATACATTTTTTCATGATTTTTACGAGGAAGCGTAATAAAGAATGGACTCAAAAAAAATGAAACACACAAAAATGATCACCAAAAATTCATTTTAAATCGGATACTTCTCAAATGTTCAGGGATTAAATAACTATATATTAGCTATGTTTCGGCATAATTTGTATATTGAATTTCCTCCCCTGAGCTGAATGCTCGTACATTTCTCTTAACAATGCTCATGAGATTTTGGGCGAGGCTTTGTCCATCTTCCTTACACAGTTTCTCCCAGTTTTTCTTCAAAGCTTCATCGGTTTTGAATGTTTTTGCGCTTTTCTTCAACTTCTTCTTCATTATCGTCCAAAACTTTTCGATCGGACGAAGTTCTGGTGTATTTGGCGGGTTCGCCTTCTTCGGGACCACATTAATGCCCTTCGCTTCGTACCAATCCATTACAGGCTTGGCGTAATGGCACGAAGCGAGATCCGGCCAGAACAGCGTGGGACCACGGTGAGAGCGGAAGAAGGACAGCAAGCGCTTCTGCAAGCATTCCTCTCGATAAATCTGCCCGTTTATGGTGGCGGTTGAAACGAACGGCTTGCTGTACCGTCCGCACTCGCAGATCGCCTGCCACAACAGGTACTTCTTCGCGAATTTGTCCATCTTTCTCTTCCGGAACTTTTCCGGAACCTCCATGCGGGACGTACCGACAAAAAACTCGAGGCCGGAGATTTGTTTGGTGTCCGCCTTGATATATGGCTCGTCGTCCATGACGAGACAGCCTGGCTTGACCAGCCACTCACGGTACAGCTTCCACGCACGCAATTTGGCCACCGTGTTTTGCTTGTCAGTCCGGTTTGGCGCCTTCCTGACCTTAAAAACACGTAGCCCAGCCCGCTTCATGGTCTGCTGGACGAACCACTTCGACGAATTGACCTTTTTGGCCATGTCTCAGGTGGAAAGGTTCGGGTTATTCTTAAAGTACGCCTTATCTTCCGCGCCTTCTCTGGATATTCGGTTTTCGGCCGCTTCCAGCGCGCCTCTCGATGGTCTTCGTCTCCTGGAACATCTTCACAACGCGGGACACGGTGGAATGGTGGATTCCAAGCCTTTTGCCGATCCATCTGTGCGACTGACCAGGATTATCGATCACCGCGCCCAATATTTGCTGGCGTAGCTTTTCTTGTTTCGAATGCATCTTGAAAACTACTTGACAGATCGCGATAAAATGTTGCACACATAAACATAACACTCTTAACTAGTACTACCCAAAATTCATTAATTTTTACCCACGCGATAAAAAGTTACACCCAAAACAAAGTGTCGCATTTTTTCCGAGTCCAATCTTTAATGTGCAAAATGTAATCATTTTAATGTTTATTAACCTTCTTAAGATATTGGGGTCAATTTTGACCCACGGCGCAACATCAATGTAGGCTATCTTTTTTATTTTTAAACCAATCGGGCTGAAATTTTCTGACTTTCAATATTTCACGGAAGTCTTTACTTTTGCATAAACATATTTTTTTAAATCAGTTTAATGTGTTTGTACAAATGAAGGAGAGACACAAGAGAAAGGAGGGACATAATTTTTTTTTAAAACCCCAATTTATAAATTAAAAATTTAATAATTAATTTTTATTTTTTAAAAAATTCTTGTCTCAAAAAAACTTTAAAAAAAAAAAAAAAAATTTTTCCGGAAAATTCCCCCCCGGAAAACTCCCCCACGGGAAAAAAGTTTTTGTTTTTTTTTTTTAACGGAAAAAAAAAAAAACACAAAAATTTTTCGCAAAAAAATTTTTCTGTACTCTACGCACTTAGTTTTGTTGTCGCCGAGAATCCATCAGCCAATCATTTCGGCATTTCAATTTACTGAGAGTCAGTAAATAAGTTACCGAGATTCATCTAACAAATTAAAGTTTTACTCAGCTAACAAACAAACATTAAACAGGGATATCAGCGAAAGCAACTGCCGAGTTGATCGGCTGTTGGACATTTTGACGAGTTAAATTGAGTGTGTATGCCATAAAGTAGGTAAATAATCCAGACCGTGTGCAGACAATAAAAACCCTCTCAATGACAATATGGCATACATTAACAATATGTGTTAATGCAGAGGTCATATGGTGAAAACGTGATTAAACTATTTGTTAACAATAAAATAAAATGTGATAGTTTATCTTACATTCAAAATATAGATTTGACTATTTAGCAAATTGTTTTTCATTATGCGGGTACTGAACAACTTTGCCGCAGACGGCCACTCTCTAGAGCTTCATTTGACAAAAATACACTGCAGCGCCATCTCTGCTGAAAGATCTGGAACTAATAGATTTTATCAAAAGACGACAAATGACATTCTTAGAAACTTTGCAGAAAACTACAACTCTATAGAGCTTCATTTAAATGTAAGATAGTCTGTGGCGCCATCTCTGCGGCAATATCAGGAACTAATATGATAATCTCACAAGATGACAAATGGCATACTGAAAAACTCTGCCGAAAACGCTCTAGAGCTTCATTTGGCAAATACAGACCGCTGCGCCATCTCTGTGGCAATATATTAAACTAATATGATAATGTCAAAAGACAACAAATTACATACTGAAAAACTTTACCGAAGACGGCAACTCTCAAGTGCTTCATATGGAAAAGGTAGACTGCAGCGTCATCTCTGCGGCAAGAATTGGAACTAATCTGATGTTATCAAAAGACGATAAATGAGATACTGAAACACTTTGCGAAAGACGGCCACTCTCTAGCACTTCATTTGACAAAGATAGTTTAAGTCTCCGCGCCATCTCCGCGACATGATCTGGAACTAATATGATAAAGTCAAAAGACGATAAATAATATACTGAGAAACTTTGTTCAAAACGGCAATTCTATACAACTAGTCGGGAATGTTTTGTATGCAATTCCCTCACACATCGAAATCAAAACCTTCTTCCCGTTGTAGCAGATTCTCGGTGACCAATTTTACTGGAACCAGGTTTTTTTTCACCACCAATTCATTTTTGAGACCATAATCTTTCAAATTAGGCACAAACATGGTGTCTAGGTTGAATTTTCATAATTCTAGCAAAGGTTGAAATCCGGGTCAATATAGACCCTAATGTCCAATTTTTGACTAAGGTTAATAAAATGACAACATAAGTATAAGTAGTAGAAGTATTTTTAATATGCACAGAGGTATATAGGTATACTTATTATGCTGAAAATGATTTGTCTTGCATATCGTTCTCACAGATAATAAGTGAGTGATAGATTTTTTTTACTCCCTCCATTTCACATTCTCGGGCAGCCATGAATGGTCGAATAAGATCAACCTGTTTTTGAGTGACATAGTATTTGACCATAAATTCGTGAGTTGTAATGATCATTAGAAGATGACGGTCATAGTCTTATAACTGTCATGAAAATGTACAGCACTGCATGGGTGGTCTTCGTGGCCGAGAGCGGTAGTTGGGTACAGGCGACTCGTGAGGTGGAATGTGCTCTCAAGGACATGGAGCAAGACAGGTAATTGTTACCCATTGTATCTATATTAATAAAATTTACTTTTAATAGGTCATCGGTTGAATCGGTTGTGTCGACATTTTGTTCCGCAATATTTTGTTATCGGGCGTAGCGTTTTGTCTATTGTTTCGGTTGCCTATTGTTCGTTGCGCGAGTGATCGAGTGATCATGAGAAGTCGTGGTTCGCCGGATAAGATGGGTCGGTGGTGAGCTACATAATTAATTATGATCCAAATTATTCGTTCGCCATTCTCGTCGGGCCACCCTATCTTGGAATAAATAAACCACTGTCCCTTTTGGTGTGGATCGGTTAAAGTTCGCTCTCAAGCGTTGAGATGAATTATCTTGTTTTCCTAATGAAATAAAACTATCACACTCTGTGAGTGGCCCCAATAGCATCCTTACTGTTGGTTTAAATCGGTCCAAATCGGCTTTCCAGCCTTATGAAACATCTCCTAGTTTCCCAATGAAAAACCACTATCACATTGTGTGAGTGGCCCCAATCGCATCCTTACTGTACTGGCGGTCAAAATTGAATTATGGAGAGTGTGAGCTGTTATTAGCATATATCTTCGAAACTGCTAGACTCAATGGTTACGAAAAGAGGACAATTCAAGCTATCATCCAAAAAAAGAAAAAACTTCTTCATAGGAAATCACAAACAACCCTTTCCGATTCACCTGAACCCCTGAAACGTGTGTCTGTCCCCTTCGATAAAGATATTACACAAAAGCTAAAAACTCAACTTAGGGAATTTGGCTTGGACTTAGTTTTCTCTAGCAGGAACAACCAATTGGCATCGTCGTTAGGCTCCACCAAAGATTCAATAGATGTATTAGGCAGAGCAGGGGTATACAAAATTAAGTGTAAACACTGCAGCAAAATGTATGTAGATCAAACAAAGAGAACCTTGGCAACAAGGTTCAAAGAGCATCTAGCGGAGGTGACTAAGGCTGTCAAACAGACTGACAAAGGAATTTCACATAACTTCAAATCGACAGTTGCAGAACACATCTTTACGGAAAATCACGACATAACGACGAATGACATCACAATCTTACGGACTACCTCTACACCCTGGAAATTAGACGTCGCAGAAAGCTTAGAAATTAACAAACAACAAAACACAAATCTACTAAACAAAGACCAAGGTAACGGGTACACATGGCTCTTTAACTTAATACCCAAACGACATCAAAACCGACGCAGTGGAACACCCGCTGCTACGGAATAATCAGGTTAGGTATAAAGAAAAGGCGAGGTAGATATCAAGCATAATATTTGTTTTGGACTCAGGATAGGTTAGGTACAAGAAATGTTAGCTGTAGGTACAAGTGTTTGTATTTAGAAAATAGGATAAATACGGCAGGTGGCGAAGGTTTTCTTTCAGTCGAGTATTAGTACACGACACTGAAGAAGTCTGCACATTGTAGACGAAATACGCGTATCTGTCAAGATAAGCAATAAAGGTAGTTGGAATTAAATGGAAATTACTAATCATTCTTCTTATTTTCTAGATTGGTTTTTACAATTTTATAATATTTCATTTTTTTTCCACAAACAAACACCAAAAACAAAGGTAATGCAGGGTGGGGAAGGGGTTAATTGCCTGTAACATAAAGGTTTTTTTCCTTTACCCAACCCCCCCTGCGAGTGGCCCCCACCGCCCCCCACCTTTTGTTTAAATTTGTTCACAAACCCAGTTTTTTAACATATTTTTATTTTCTGCTGAAACAAACCCCCCCCCCCCGAGAGTGGGCCCAGCATCCTTACTGTTGGTTAAAATCGGTGCCAAAATTTGAATAGCTTGAATGTGCATCTCTGTACAAAGAATACATCAGCAACATAGTTAAATATCTTATTCGCTGCCGACATCAATTGAATGCAGCACACCGTTTACCAAAACGGATACCGCTGCCAACCCAACCATTTTATCCAACATCTCAGTGATTTCTCGTGGAAGTGCAGAGGTGTCCTCGGCTTCCAATAAAGCGAGTATCACGTCAACATATTCCTACCCATTCCCTACTTGACCTGCATTCGGGCGAGGCCGGCGCCGGTATTGCCTTAGTTTGAGATCACCAGCTTTTACACATTGAGGATGTATGCTAGTCCCAAGCATCATCTTTTGGTTCTTTGTGTAATAACAGCTGATCTGGCAATAACGGAGTAGCAACTTCGGGCTGTCAATCATGCTCATGCTCATGCTCATGCTCATGCTCATCATCTGTAAGCGGAAAAAGAAGACTAGAATTGAGGACTGATTCGATCTGGGCAACTACGGTTTGGAGTTGGTCCACAGTGAAGGAGCGATTGCACATGATGCGCTTATCGCCTGCTAGATCGCTTATCCACTCTGGGATGGATTACTGCGGGCCGTTTCTCGTACGTCCGTTAAGTGGTCGGGGCGCGTCGGTCTTACGAGAATTTTAAGCGCATGTTCACTTTGCTCTGGAGCTATTGAACCGATGATGCGTTCGCTACGGAGAAACCTGGTATTCCGAAAAAATCTGTAGCAATATGCTACGACGCGAACCAACTTGGCTAAATCCGAGAATCGGTCGAACAACGATGAGTCGATGATAACACTATGTAGAACGATTACAGGAAATGCTTCTTCTTGCAAATCTGGAGTGTCTGGCATTGAAGCTACCCATTCAGGCCAACTATCGACGGGATATTTTAGAAAACTCGGTCCAAGCCACCACAATTTGTTCTTTGAAATCTGACTTGCCATCATTCCTCGAGAAATTCTGTCAGCTGGATTAAATTCCGACGGTACGTGTCTCCAATTGCAGCCCTTGGTAAGGCGTTGAATCTCTGCGATCCGGTTCGACACGAATACCTTCCATACATTTGACTGAGACTTGATCCAGTGTAGAACGATGCTGGAGTTCGTCAAAAACAAAAATGTTGGAGGTTCAACGAAGTCTGTTGTCTGACGAAGATTATTTGCAAGCTGGCTGCCGAGAAGAGCAGCACACAGTTCCAATCGAGGAATAGATTGCCCACGAAGTGGAGCTACACGAGACTTGGCTGTTAATAGATGGCTGAAGGTCTGTCCGTTTTCAGCACGCGAAACGACGTAGATGCAGCAACTTTCGATGCATCGCAGAAACAGTGTATACTATACTGGCCATTCTGCACCACTCTGCGCGGCACGGAAAGTGTTTGTATCTGGCTAAGCTTGTCCACCCGGTGGCGTGTTCATCGGACAACTGGTTGTCCCATGACAATTGTTCTGCCCAAAGTGTTTGAACTTACATTTTCGCCTTAACTATTCCAAAAAGTTCGTCGCAGTGGCTAAAAGCACAGGTTATGATCGATTCGAAACGTTTTGGAATGCATGATATTATGGCGATGCCACGATAATTTCGAACATCGGATCGTTAACCAGATTTATAAATTGAGATTAAGAAAGCCTCAATTCTTTCGTAAATTTACCGCTTTCCTGTGACGTATTGAACAAGAAGAGAGAAGTTGTCAGTCAGTTGTTAGATTTTTCATGAATAATGGTGAAATTACGTCATATCCTGAACCTTAATACACCAATCGCGTCTTATTGTTTTAGACCTGTGAGAATCGTGAATGTTACTGGTACCAATATTCCTGGGTTGTCAGGAAAGAATGAGAAATATTCTAAGTCACAATCATTATCCGAAAATTTAGTGTATGTCTCAAATAGATTACATATATCTTCTGAGTAACCTCCTACTACATGACTTAATCTCATTTTCAGTTTTCGTGTTATACTCAGATAGTGGGATAATGGAGTCATATAGGCGTGTTACTTACTTCACCTGGATATGCTTCTCTGTTAGAGAGCAGCAATTTCTGTTCTGAAGGAAGTTAATAATTTGTTAATACTTTTAATTTCTGTCATTCGTCTAGTTTCAACACCGTTTGTAAATAACAGATAGAAGATGAACGTCAATTCAGACAGAAGACAATCATCAGCTTAAACAATTCCCCTAAACAAGCTAGCTCCATTGACCAACTTCCGAGAGCCTCCTACACCCAAAACGTGCCATAATTTATCGATTGAGGCAGTCATTATCATCAAAGTTCATCAACATCGTCGACTGTGCAGCCCGTCCTCTCTGTGTTCATACCTGCAGCAAGCAGCAATACGAATTCCCTCCTGCAGTGGCACACCAGTAGTGCTGTTCCACTGCAGGATAAGTGAAAAAAGAATCACCTGAAGAATTTCCTTCATTCATTGTCGCGTCGCGTCACCTCCATCGTCCTTGGCTGGGGGGTTTTACATTCCAACTTACCGACAAAGCAGCTCCCTGGATCGAAATGAAAGAGAGTGGAAACCAACTAACCCAAGTTGTTCCTGCGGGAACTCCTTTCCAGACTATTTATATTACAGGACAAACATGTATGAGCGGTGGCGGCGGCGGCCGGCAAGCTAAAAGTGTAAAATATAGCAATAAGAACACAAACACACAGAAAGCTCTACGGTGGAAGTTACGGGATTTTAAATGCTTTTCATTACCGGAGGTCATAGGCCATGCTGGATGTGTGCATTGGATTAATGGGTGTGGGGGTGGAATTTGGTATGAGCAAAACAATAACGCATTGCGGACTACTCGCCGTCGTCGTCGTCGTCGTCGTCGTCATCACAAGCGTCTTGGGGGAATTTGCAAAACAATGGTCTGTGGTCTTTGTCGTGTGGTGTTTGTGGGATATTTTTTTTTTTTTGTTTTGTCTTGCCTTCTCAAAGTAAAGGAAACGAATAAATGTTGAACATTTCCCCTTCAGCGGGATCCTATTTATTCTCTCATGTGATGAAGGTTCGAAGGAAAAAGGATATCGTTTAATGGAGCTGGCGAGGGAAAGTAAAGTTTTGTGGAATGCATGTGTTTATGGAAAATTATGACGATGTTATTTGTTTATGGAGGTCTCGGACAAAAAGTGTTAACACTGCGGGGAACGCAAGCGGGCAAAATGAGGTGGTTTTGTTTGGGAATTCTTCCGGGAAAACACTGGCCGATATTTATGATGTAGTTAAGAATGCGTTCATTTTGCGATTTCTACAGCGGCAGTGCCATATGTGTCTCCGTTCAATATTTCTCTTCATAAAAGGGCATGGCATGTCTCCAACCGGATTCGTCATAACTGAAAGGATCAACTTTATTAATTACATTAAACGACAGCCGAATGTCGCAGAGACCATGTCAGTCGATGTCTCCGGAGGGCCCTTGATGTAACTCCCAGCAGGAGAGGTCACTCTGCGAACGCTTCATCATCCTCGTCAGGCTTTTGTGCCAATCTGAAAGAGCAAATCAGAGGCAGAACACAAAAACAGCCGCCGCTGGCTGGCTGACCAATGAAGGTCGCTTTTCGCACATAGATCATTCATTACCCCAACCGGAGGTCCGGGTGATGGTCGAAGTGAATCCGAAACCACTCGGCCAGACATGTCACCAGCTCGCCACCGAAAGCAACAGCCACAAAAACGGACACCGGTGGAAATGATGGATGGATTATGACTTTCCCGTTCAATTGGGTGCTTCTCGTCTATGAGATATATTCTCATCGCTTCTGAACTGTCAGGATTTCGGGGTGGTCACCACAAATGAAGAGAAGTACTCTTGATGACGAGTAAAAATGGAATCATATTTCCACGTGCCATGGATGACCGAAATTGTTTGTCCACTCAATGCTGCATGTCTATCGTCAGGATAAAGGAAAGTGAGACGGAATGGATAAATTGCGATGGAAAGTGCTCCTTGCTTTGATGTCGTACCATCAGATTTGCGAAAGTGGATTTAGGTTGATGTTGTTTTTTTTCTCTATCTCTTATCGAAACCGGGCAACCTCCATTTCATCCATATGGCAATCAATTGATCCCATATCCCCTTTTCCTAATCGAATAGGGAAATTGAAATTGAAATCTGTGCTTATTTAAATTGCTTCCCTCGAAAAACCCGGTAGCAGAGATGTTCGTTTCAATCGACCCATTCACATCAACGTGGATTCCCTATTTGTGGGCCGTGATCTTTGAGCTAAGTTTCATTTCTCGTCTTAAGATAAAGAAAACATAGGAAAGTGTGACACTGGGAAAAACCCTAAGGCTATAAATATTCATCAGAAATCGAAAGCTTCTCGCAGCCAACACGGTTCGTTCGTTTTGTTTATTTCGAGGTAGGTTTTCGTGATAGGAAAAATAGGCATCTGCTGGTTGCTCGTGATTTAGGGAATATTGAAGGAAACATTTGAAATTTACGATACAAGCTTTTGCCCTTCGTCACAGCTTGGAGTTGGCAAACGGTAATCCTGATACATATCCAAACGTGATAAGAGTCAAAATAGAAGGATAATGGAAAGATTGGGATAGATTTTCGACGGGTTTGGAAGACGTAAGAAGTGGTTGGTTCAATTTATTAGTAAATCCTATTTAAAGGAATCGATTTAAAATCATCATATATATTTGAGAAATATTGATATTTCGATTTTCGATTCTCGATAGCACAGTTACGGCTGGATGCTGACTAACTGTGCCTAATTATAAATTGAGTCACGTTTCAGCATTATCACCGAAAAACATAGCTTTAACAGTCGCGTAAAAATTTTGCCTAGTTCAATTGCAAGCTACAGTAAGCTTAAACAACGAAATTGTTAGCATTCTTTCATCATTTATGCATAAAAAATATTAGACTGGCAATCGGGGCAATGAATAAGAAAAACTACAAAAGATTCAATCCAATTAAACAACTTTATTTTTCGTTGTCTTGGCGTTCAGCTGCTTCTCCGTTCTGGACATTAAATTTTTGGGGTAGCTCCGTTTGAGGTTCGCCCAAAAATGTCCATCATTGGTATGTAGAGGTTGTTGAGAGGGCTTGGCAGTCTTCAATACAACGGTTTCGTTCAGCCGGTCCAACTCCTCCAGTGATCTCTTGGCGAAAAGGTCTGGTGCTATATCCAGTCAAAAGATCACATCCTCCTTCGTGTGATACTTTTTGATTAAGGCGACATCTTCCGGCAGTCACTTTATTAACAAGGAGATATCCTATTTATCGCAACCCCCGAAGTAAAGAACAGCGGCTTGAACATTGCCTTCGCACTGATCGTAAGCCAAAGAAGGATCTTCTCCGGGAGCTCTGAGATAGGGAAATATATTTGACGTCAAGTTTACCTCCTTCGTTGGGGGGGTCATAAAGTACCCGATCTGTCACCAGCACCTTCATCCGCTCCTTCTGAGTGCTTGCCCGTTGCTCAAACAGGGCCTGTGTGGTACAACGAAGATAGATAGTCAACACTGCTAGTAACGTCCGTTACGTCCCTTAAATATAATCTTATACCACCCCCCCCCCAGCCCAAAGGGTTTTATTTTGGGGATTTGAAACCCCACACCAACGGAGGGGGGCCTTTCGACAAAGGAAAACCCCCCACAATTTCCCCCCCCCCCCCCCCCCCCCCCCCCGAGAAAAACCAACCAACAACCACACACACACATATTACAACAAACCCCCTCCTCACCACTCAACAACAGATGGACAGAGCCCACCCCCCAAGCCCCCCCGAAAAACCTCCTGGAAGCCCCTGATCTCCTCAACTCAGTCGCTCTGTGTGCTACCGGCGATCATCTCAGCCGTCTCGGTCCTGCAGTTGAGGAACGTGAAGGGGTCTTCCAAATAGCTTGCAAAGGCAAGTACGATTTGAATTTCAATGTTGAAGAACATACTCTTGGTGATGCTCCTTCCCGTTTCTACAGCATAACTGATCCATATCGCCATGACGGAATTGCATCAAGAACCTGCTACCGCC
This sequence comes from Aedes koreicus, assembly GCA_024533555.2. NCBI lineage: Eukaryota > Metazoa > Arthropoda > Insecta > Diptera > Culicidae > Aedes > Aedes koreicus. The sequence continues at coordinate 100,047 of JAHHFK020004613.1, read as the reverse complement.
ACTCTTTGCCGGAACGCATAATTTCAACCAGACTTATGGATGCCCCTAGTCCTAGTGATGCTTTTTCCCGCTTCTACAGCTTATCTACTCCGAATCGCCATGATGGAAATCTATTGAGAACCCGCTGTCCCCATTCATCACCGAAACGTACTATGTCAACAAGTACTATGGAAGCCCCTAGTCCTCCCATTACAGTCGTGCCACTGCAGCCAACGTCCTCCAGTCGTTCCGGGCATGTGTGTGGGTTGGATGATGGGGTCTTCCAAGCACCGATTGAAGGCAAGTATGGTCAGCCTCAGACCTCGCATCTTCCTACCCACAACTCTTCTCTGCCTGACGTTCCTTCAAGTTTCAGTACACCTGAACCAGCTATGAACAGTTGCTCTGGAGCCCCACCACTCTTCTCTTTTTTTCAACGAAAGGAGACCGACTTCCCTCGTCGATCAACATGGCGATGTCACACGCAAGCCAGTGAAAAATGTGATCTTTTTGCCCAGCAGTTTTCCAATGTGTTTGTGAGCCATGTGCCAACCGGCGAGGAAATTGACGCTGCCAATCATATTGTACCACGAGATGTGGTTGATCTAGATGTCTTCCAAGTTGATGAGCAAATGGTGGAGTTTGCGTTACAGAAGCTTAAGGCATCCTATTGTCCTGGTCCCGATGGAATCCCTGCCTGCATCTTCAAAAAATGTGGTGCTTCGTTGATGGCACCACTCGTAGCTGTTTTCAACCAATCGCTTCAACAGCAGGAGTTTCCAGTTGTTTGGAAGAGGTCCCATATGCGGCCTGTTTTTAAGAAGGGTGACAAGACGGATGTATCCAACTACCGTGGAATAACTTCCCTTTCAGCGGGTTCAAAATGCTTGGAAACCATCGTATACAAAGTGATGTTCGGTTCGTGCAGCGCTTACATTAGTGAAAAACAGCATGGTTTCTTCCCAAAGCGATCGGTGGACAGTAATTTATGCGATTTCGCATCGACCTGCATCAGTGCTATGGACAACGGTGCGCAAGTAGATGCTGTATATACCGATATCAAGGCTGCCTTCGACACTGTGAACCATGATGTTCTTCTAGCCAAACTACTTCGATTGGGTGTTTCGGAAAGGATGTGCAATTGGCTACATTCGTACCTTGGCAATAGAAGCCTCTGTGTGAAGATAGGATCAGTAGAATCTCTGTCTTTCACTCCTGCATCCGGTGTGCCACAGGGAAGCAATTTAGGTCCACTGCTGTTCTCGTTATTTTTTAACGATGTGACTATTCTGCTTGCAAATGGAGGTTTACTTATCTATGCCGATGATCTGAAGGTTTTCCTCGTCATTCGTAACGAAGTGGATTGCAGAGAACTTCAGGGACTTCTAAACTGCTTTGCGCGGTGGTGTTGCAAGAACTACCTCCGAATAAGCGTCTCCAAGTGCTGTGTCATTTCCTACTGCCGGCGAAAATCCCCAATTCTGTACGACTACAACATAGATGGGCAGCAACTTGAACGTGTGGAAAAGGTTAGAGATCTCGGCGTGCTGTTGGATTGCAAATTGACATTCAAACTCCACTACTCTGCCATCGTGGACAAAGCTAATCGTCAGTTGGGATTTATTTAAAAAATTAGCAAAGATTTCAACGATCCATTGTGTTTGCGCTCTCTCTACTGTTCACTAGTCAGATCCATTCTGGAATTTGCATCGATAGTGTGGTCACCGTATGAGGCAATTTGGAGCACGAGAATCGAAGCTGTTCAACGGAAGTTTGTCAGATACGCTCTTAGGAACCTACCGTGGCGTGACCCGTTAAACTTGCCGCCGTACGAGCAACGCTGTGCATTGCTGGGAATTGAACCACTGAATGTTCGTCGCAAAATTAACCGAGCGGTTTACGGAGCTAAATTAATCAAAGGCGAAGTTGACTGTCCCGCTCTGCTCGAGCGTGTTCGTTTTTACGCCCCGGAACGTCTTTTGCGGTCCAGAGAATTGTTACAGGTACCACCAAGGAATACTGACTATGCAGCAAATGATCCCATCAATTCTATATGTAGACTATTTGTAGAAGCATGTAACGTTTTTGATTTTAATTTGACGACTGAGACATTTAGACAACGCTTGTATAGTTCGCGTATTTTTAACTAATTAGTTTAAATTAATTTCATTAAGACCACGATGTCAGATGAAAACAATCATAATAAATAAATAAATAAATAATGTTAATAATAACAAAAAAAACGACGAAAACCCCCCCTTTCGGGCTTTTCTCAATAATAAACGGGAAAAAAAAAAAATCCCCCATATTGCAAAAATTTGGGACCAACTTTTTTAATGGTCTTTTTGACCATGATCATAGTCGGTTCAAAACCACTATACTGCAATAGTCATCCTAACCCCCAATAATGGTAAAATTGACTATCAAACTTGTCTCTGTTTAGGTTTACTGCAGGGACCGGACGCACAGCTATTTTCTATAGTCACTAGATTCATAGTCTGGCGGATACAACAACGGAAGCCAATTTGACTATAGACACTGTATATAGTCCGGACAGCGCAAAATCATACAAAATGCCAACCCTTAAAAATGTAATAAATTCGAGCAATTGATCTGGCACCACTTGTATTTGTACAAACTTGAAGTAAACAGCGCAACTAGCAGCGCAATAGGTTAAAAAAAAGATTCGGTTTCGATGTTGGTAGTTTGTTTTGATTCCGTTTGAAGATATTCATTAAAAAGCATAGTAAAAAGTGTCGTGTAAAAAATGAATTGTTTGGACCGAAATTGTGGCAACAACTCGCGATGTGAAGTGAATTCTTTGGGTTTCTTCACTAGTTTTGATCAAATTTTTCATGCGCTATGGCTAGAACACGTCGCATTTGTAAGTCGGGTCCTGATGCAGTTCATCGTAGATTGCGTTCAAGTATCATCCGATGCTGAGGGCCAGCAGGCTGCAAGAGGTTTTCCGGTATAAACTTCAAGTCTTTCAGCTGGCCATTTTCTGGTACTCTTAATAACCTCAAATAATGTAGCCATAGCCTCAACAACAGCTAAAATGGTTTGTACTACAATTTCTGGACTTAATGTATCATTTGTAAAAACGATAATTGATAGTGCTGTGAAATACATGTTGAAATGGTGGTCCTATGCTCGGCACTGTGTAGAGAAAGAATTTTGTTCATTTTTAGTAATCCAAACGGCAATAAATAATACACCAAAAATACTTACATTTACTGAAAATGGAAGTAGAAGATCCCTTAATTGTTCATCAGGGAACGTCCATTAATTACGTCACGCAAAAATTGACTTTTTATTACCCCCCCCCCTTGTCACATTTTTTGTATGAACCTTCGAATTTTTTTGTATGGATCGTCACGTTTTCTCAAACCCCCCCCCCCCCCCTGCGCGACATAATAAATAACCCCCCCTAATTGGCTTTTGTCAAAACAATCCATGATCACATTACTCCCTCCTTTAAACTTAAACAAAAATCACAAGCCGTTTGGCCGCTTTTTTTCCCAGCTCGCACGGCCTTTTCCCGTCCATACACCTTTTTCAAAAATATTACCCGGCCCCTTCCCGGAGCCAATTGAGCATTACTGTTTTAAATACAATGTTTTGTTTATAAATATATAAATAATAAATAAATTAATCAAGTATACTAGCATAGCATAGCATTTTCCGACCATACGCAATCCTGGGTTGGCTGTTGTAGAGACGATGGAAGCGCCAGAAGAGCTGCCTTGGTTGTGACAGGCTCTTCATCCACCAATCTCTTTGCACAACACCTGGCCAGGTCCTTATGATCAGCGAGGGATGGGAGGGAAGTGTTGATTAGATGTCTACTTAAGAAGATGCTGAGAACTCATGCTACCTTCATAGACATCTGGAGTTGGAAGTTGGATAGGATTGTCCGGGAGGCTTTCCTTGGCGAGAAAGCATATGTATATTTATATGTATATAGGTCGTTGGGAGTGACGAAGCTAAGAAAGTTAATGCACTTCTTTGTTGTCCACACAGGCGTTTCCTACTTGTATCCAAGCTCCAAATCCAAGAGTGTTGCGCCTTTTCTTGCGTGAAAGCTTGACTGTCGGTTGGGACATGAGCACTAACTCTTATCCTAGCCTTTTACGGCTTATGGTTATAGCGCCATTACTCGCTTTCTGGAAAGAGAAGAAGGACGCGCCGACACAGAGTCATACGCTCATACACATACACACATACAGGCACACACTCTCTCTCACACACACACACGCACACACACACACTTACACTCACACATTCACATATTCATGGTTTGTAAATACCTTTAGATTGAACCAAACGGTCAAAAAATGTATGTACGATTAAAGGAATTTCCCCCGCTGATCAACAAACGTTACGGAAGCTTAAACTCTACTGATATCAAAAATGTAAAAAGTAAATAGTGCTTAGCTGAATTCCATTTACTTACGTGTCCGATCCAAAAAAAACCCGATCAGTCAACTAGCATCGAGCAATGCCCATAATCTCCAGCTGAAGACTGAAGACACGGGTATCGTTTAATCGCGCAATTTCTTCATAATCCGACTAGAAGCACAGACTCAAGTCCATAAATGAGTTGATGATTACGTCGAAACATTGTCGGAAAACTTCATATCGCATGGCATTCAGCAAGGCACACACAATCGTAGCAAGGACACCGTTGGGGCAACGCACAAAGTATGATGGCGGTCGGTTGGCACTCCCGTAACAATCAGCACACTCCGGAGAGCACTCCACGACCGAAATTTAAAAAAAAAAATCAAAAGGAGCAAAAATGACAAGAGAATTTTTTTCACGTCTCACTTCGCGCCCCGCACACTACGCCCTGAATAAATAAATTAATCAAGTATACTCTCCACAAATTCATTTTAATAAAATAAGTAATGCTCGATTGGCTCCGTCAAGTGATAGTTCAAATTTGCTCCCGTCGTTGTATCCGCCGAACTATGAATCTAGTGACTATTGTAAATGTATTGTAACCATACAATATAATAAATAGTATGTACAATTGATCGTATTGTTCGCGACGAGAAGATAACATCAGGGCTTTCTGTTGCAGCAATAGAATCTATTGTAAATTGAGACATCAACAATAGAATAAGGGGGTTGTTATGTATCTTAACAATAAAAAATGTCACTTTTTTCTGAACAAATTTGAGTAAATAACTATTAATTTATTGTTTCACAATTGTTGAAAATTCTAGCATATGGGGTATATAGTAGATCTATTGTAATTACAATATGCATTTTTGATTTGTTTGATACATGAACAGTAAGATTCATGGTCGGTTATACATTTGGTTGTTATTGTATATTATTAAATTGTAAATGTATCGTTATTTTTATCCGGGAAGTATGTGCCAACAATTTTAGATTACTTACAAATCGGTAGCCTTTGTGTTGCATACACCCTAAGATATATCCTCACTTCGCACGAGGCACAAACCCATATATTTATTATTAACAATTTATCATGTACATATATAATTTAACTATCTTACTATTGTTTTCAGGACTTTCTTGCACTGCAAAAAATCAATATTTTGTAACATATGTAGCAACATATAAGAAAACCCAAAATAATAAAACATAGATTTTATGTGAGTTTTATATACTACAAAATCTCACATATATGCTTTATAAGCATGGAAAATTGCTATTATTAGTATTCGATTTGAAAAATATGTGTCATCTAATGGTTAAAATCTAAAACATCTCACTCATAGAATTGATGGCAATTGGAAATAGTCTCATATACGAACCAAGAGAGGAAGTTGGAAAATAGCATCTGAAAAAAGTGTTGCTTGCGTTGCGCTGAATGATTTGGAGATTCCTGGGGATTTACATGCGATTTTCGAAGTTAATTTTTATCCTATTGATTTCAATTTTGTTCATTTTCATTTTCATTACAACGACTATTGTATTATTTCTAGATCATAACTTTGATTTGTTCACTGTGGTGAATATTTCGAAGGACCAATTGGCTCGAACATTTTTTTTCCAATTTACTGTGTAAAATTTTAAAAGCAAACTGTTGGAAAAACAACGCCGCCTAGTCTAGGTTTCACCAAACTAAAATTGACAGTCTATCAAATCTCGAGGCAGGCAAGTGGCGCCATCAACATACGATTCACCAAAACTAACGAAAACGAGCTGTAATTTTAAAATGGCAGTTACAGAAATTTACACACGGAGGGCACTCCAGCTTGGATGTTTGTTCTCTGTGTATATATGTCACACATAAATTTGATATGGATTTTTTTCTTAGTGTGTGGGAGCAATGATGGTTTGTTTTCCTCCAAATGATTTTAAATGAATAAAAAAAAAGTGAATAAAAAAATACGAAAATAGGTAAAATATTACAAATTTGGCTGATTTTTATTGAATATAATATGGGTATTTTTTTTACCCATAAATGGGTATTGAAAATATTTCAAATTTTCTTTTTTTGCTCCTGCCATCCACCATCCATCTTACCACTAATCAGATACACACAAGTGTTTGTATTCGGATTCTCCTCTGCCCTGATGTTCAGAAGTTCTTTAAAAATCCCACTATGGATGAAGTCAATAATAAGCGGATGGATAGTCATTAAGAAAACGAATATTATTTTTGGCTCAGGAAGTACTAGCACACCGGTCCCAAGCTTAATGAGTCGCCCCTCAGACCGTAACTCACACCAATACACTCTCAAATATTCTCTCAAAATAACATAACGAATCAAAACAAAGCCAAAGATACTTGTACCAAAAGGTACTGAAAAGCGCAAGATTTCATGACAAGGTGCAGACTGTATGGTGTACTTCGGAACTAGGGGTTCTACAACAGTGAACCAATTTCAAATCACTACTTGCACATTGATTGTTGATAATAAGCTGGACAATGCCTCGCTCGAAAGGCTGCAGGGTAAGTAGGACTAGGTGTTATAAATAAGTACGGTATTAGAAAAATTCTTTATATTGCAGGTCTGAAATGTTCAGTGTCCGGCTACGATGCCTTCATCTATAGTTGCGTTGTTGAGCTCAAAGCTCAAAGAATGTTCCAATTTATTTTTAAATTGTGTGGCTCTATGATGAGAAATAAAGCTTAAAGGCCAGTATCGACTTAAAAAGTAGAGAAGTTACGGAATTTTGCTCAATATTACCAAGCGGAATTTGGACAATTGATCTGCATGGAACGAAATGTCACCTTCACTTACGGAATAATCGAGCGGAATATTTTTCCGAAAGTAAAGGTGACAGCTCCCATTAGTTTGCGTGAAAACCATACAAATTCCAATTTTATGTTTCGTTCTTTTCAGGTGGATACTGCTGCAGAAATTTCATTTCGATTCTTTACTTTTCCGTTTCAGTACACGCAAAGAAGTCACTCTGTTTTGAATCAACAAAATATTTTGTTGGTATTCAATACAAGGTTTCTTTTTGTTTCAATTCATAAGAAAGTTAAAATCAATTCCAAAAAAAATATTTAAAGTGATCACTGCTGTGTGATTTAAAATAATCACATTTATTTTTAAACTCAAATGATTAATTTATTGTTTTAACAAAAAAAAAAATTTCACCCTAAGAAATCACTCTGTTTTGAATCAACTGAACATTTTGCTGCTATTCAATACAAGGTTTCTTTTTGTTTCAATGCATAAAAAAGTTCCAAATCAATTCAAAATTTCATTCAAATAAAAATAAATAAAATTATTTAAAGTAATCACTACTGTGTGATATTAGTTTAAATAATATTTGATTTATAACAATCACATTTATTTTTAAACTCAAATGATTATTTTATTGTTTTAACAAAATACTTTTTCACCCTAAAAAATCACTCTGTTTTGAATCAACAAAACATGTTGCTGCTATTCAATACAAGGTTTCTATTTGTTTCATAAAAAAAAATAAAAAAATAAAATTGTCATAAAAAAGTTCTAAATCAATTCAAAATTTAATTCAAATCAAACCTATCAAATTATTTGAAACAATCACCGCTGTGTGATACTGGTTTAAATTATATTTGATTTATAACAATCACATTTATTTTAAACTTCGTTTTAAACAAAAATACTTAATTAATTGTTTCAATAAAATAGTTGTATGAGCGCACATTTCATATCAGCCATATTGCTATCTCTGACATCTGCTTTCCTAATGTAAGTTTAAACATAATATATTATAATTTGTTAAACAGATTATCAACGAGTTTTTCTCTTTGCAGATAACTGGAAAAACAGCACAACGGAAGACTATTTTTCAAATAATCTGCCATTATGACTGCCTCTCCCCAATATTTCTTCCCGAGTCCAGCATCCAACCACATGCACGATGCCAACTCCTGCAAAGTCCGATTCTTGCGTTCCGAAACGCCGTCCTGCTGGGGGAATATGGTGCGGTAATTGTTGAAAAAACAATAAAACACGACTTTCAGTTCTATAAAGCATGTAGTATTATTTCAATTAAATGGTTTTATTATATTAGTTCATCAAAGTTTATTATTTCAAAAAATGCGTTTAGTTGATTTAAGAAAACATTTTGTTTAGAACAATAAAACACGATGTTCAATTCTATGAAGCATGAAGTTTTATTTCAACTCAAAGGTTTTGTTGAATTAGTTCATCAGTTTTATTGGTCTATATTCAAACCAAAATTTTAGTTGAATTGATTCCTATTTTGTATTGGTATAACTACACTGATAAAAAAGCAATGATAACATCTATGTGTCCCACCTATGATTTTTTGCAATATAATTGACAAATGATATCTATTTGTAAGCACACATACTTCCTAAGTGTACACATGACCACTATGTGTGGCCACACATACTTTTCATTTGCTACATAAACTTCATTTGTGTTTCTCTGAGAGTTTTGTTTATGTGTGAACACATCAGTAATATATGGGATTTTCCATGGATTTTGGCAAAAAATATGTGTGGATTATTTGCCGTGTACGTATTTTTTTTTGCGTGTAAACGGAATTTAACATGGGTTTGGGATAGAAAAAGAAATTTCTTTCGAACACGATACCGACCTTAAGTTTCATAAAATTGTTGCTTTTGTTTTTTCCTTAGGAATCAAGAACCCGCATAACGAAAATTAATTTGCTATATAGTCAAAACTGTATTTCAAATGTAAGATATGTTATCATATTTTATGTTACTGTTATCAAATAGTTTAATCTCATTTTCACCATACAACCTCTACATTAAAATGTATTGTTAATGTATGCCATATTGTCATTGAAAGGTTTTTTATTGTCTGCACTCGGACTGGATTGTATACCACCTCTTTGGCATAGAGTACAGCAAAAAATTTGTTCGCGAAAATTGCCATTTTTTTTTATGGTAACCTAACTTAATCGCCTATTCAGCATATTGTTATTTGGCCGTTTACCATCAGACATGTTGTTAAAACTTTATAGGAGGTTGTTAGTTTATAGTTGTCAACTACAAGGGTAAATGTCGTAACAATACCGGAAACGATCATCAACAATAAGGGAAATGGTCCAGGAATGGTTTGTGATTATGCGGGAACCCATTAATGGGTAAAATTTTACCCATATATCATAAAACTCGATTTACACATCATTGAGTTAATGGCGCAAATGTCAGATAATGAGTATTTTTTACCCACTTTCCACAAAATCTTATTTCTAAAGATGGGTAAAAAATACCCATTTCCTGGCATTTATGTCATATACCCATATTGAGTTTTCGCATTTAATGGGTTGACTCCCTTTTTAGGGAAATGTGTGAAATTTTACCCATTAATGGGTTTTTGATTGTTACCGCGTGGTTAACCTACACAGAGAGAAATTTGATAGTCAATTTTACCATTATTGGGGGTTAGGATGACTATTGCAGTATAGTGATTTTGAACCGACTATGATCATGGTGAAAACGTCCATTAAAAATAGTTGATCCAACATTTGCCATAATGTCGGAATAGTCCTTATTATCATGATCATGGTCAAAAATGCCATGAACGTGGTGAATTCGACCATTTTCATGGTTATTGAAACCATTATATGCGATAGTCATCCTGACCATGATTTAATTGTCGGTACAGGTCGGTATCGTGTTCAAAAGTAATATCTTTTTCTATCCCATACCCATGTTAAATTCCGTTTACTGAAATGGAAAAGTAAAGAATCGAAAAGAAATTTCTGCAGCAGTACCGACCTGAAAAGAACGAAAAAAAAAATTGGAATTTGTAAGGTTTCCACGCAAACTAATAGGAGCTGTCACTTTCACTTGCGGAAAAATATTCCGCTCGATTATTCCGTCAGTGAAGGTGACATTTCGTTCCATGCAGATCAATTGTCAAATTGTCGATACTGGCCTTACAACGATGAAATTTTTCTCAGAGTAGATTAAATTTTAACTGAGTTAGTTTGTTGTGTGTTTGAGCGTACGTTGGAGCTGTTTACCCAAAAATGAGTAGTTAAGGAACAGTGTGTACATATCGCATGCGACATTCATAAATTTTATTGTTTTCTTTGGCAAGTTCACACGTGCAGTTGAGCATTATAACATATTGAAGTGTTTCTTTTTAATCGAGAACGTATGTTTTTACTTCACTATATTGCAAAAAGTATCTGCTTTATTTGTAATTATTATAAACTAAAAGATTTCCTAATATTCCGAAGCATACTACGTATTATCATTGGTTTACCGATTCGGCTTGTTCATAACCTCAACTATATTAGAACCGATTTTGATCTTGTTTACAGTACGCCTTGTCAAAATGACTGAAGTCGAAGCTAAAGACGTGCCCGTGGAGGAAACTAAGGAGGAAATAGTAGAAGAAACTGAAACCGCTTCAGAGAAAACACCGGAAAATGCCTCCAAATTAGAAGGCTCTATAATTCGTCAAGTGGAGTATTATTTCGGAGATGCCAATTTTCGAACACGATACCGACCTTAAGTTTCATAAAATTGTTGCTTTTGTTTTTTCCTTAGGAATCAAGAACCCGCATAACGAAAATTAATTTGCTATATAGTCAAAACTGTATTTCAAATGTAAGATATGTTATCATATTTTATGTTACTGTTATCAAATAGTTTAATCTCATTTTCACCATACAACCTCTACATTAAAATGTATTGTTAATGTATGCCATATTGTCATTGAAAGGTTTTTTATTGTCTGCACTCGGACTGGATTGTATACCACCTCTTTGGCATAGAGTACAGCAAAAAATTTGTTCGCGAAAATTGCCATTTTTTTTTATGGTAACCTAACTTAATCGCCTATTCAGCATATTGTTATTTGGCCGTTTACCATCAGACATGTTGTTAAAACTTTATAGGAGGTTGTTAGTTTATAGTTGTCAACTACAAGGGTAAATGTCGTAACAATACCGGAAACGATCATCAACAATAAGGGAAATGGTCCAGGAATGGTTTGTGATTATGCGGGAACCCATTAATGGGTAAAATTTTACCCATATATCATAAAACTCGATTTACACATCATTGAGTTAATGGCGCAAATGTCAGATAATGAGTATTTTTTACCCACTTTCCACAAAATCTTATTTCTAAAGATGGGTAAAAAATACCCATTTCCTGGCATTTATGTCATATACCCATAATTGAGTTTTCGCATTTAATGGGTTGACTCCCTTTTTAGGGAAATGTGTGAAATTTTACCCATTAATGGGTTTTTGATTGTTACCGCGTGGTTAACCTACACAGAGAGAAATTTGATAGTCAATTTTACCATTATTGGGGGTTAGGATGACTATTGCAGTATAGTGATTTTGAACCGACTATGATCATGGTGAAAACGTCCATTAAAAATAGTTGATCCAACATTTGCCATAATGTCGGAATAGTCCTTATTATCATGATCATGGTCAAAAATGCCATGAACGTGGTGAATTCGACCATTTTCATGGTTATTGAAACCATTATATGCGATAGTCATCCTGACCATGATTTAATTGTCGGTACAGGTCGGTATCGTGTTCAAAAGTAATATCTTTTTTCTATCCCATACCCATGTTAAATTCCGTTTACTGAAATGGAAAAGTAAAGAATCGAAAAGAAATTTCTGCAGCAGTACCGACCTGAAAAGAACGAAAAAAAAATTGGAATTTGTAAGGTTTCCACGCAAACTAATAGGAGCTGTCACTTTCACTTGCGGAAAAATATTCCGCTCGATTATTCCGTCAGTGAAGGTGACATTTCGTTCCATGCAGATCAATTGTCAAATTGTCGATACTGGCCTTACAACGATGAAATTTTTCTCAGAGTAGATTAAATTTTAACTGAGTTAGTTTGTTGTGTGTTTGAGCGTACGTTGGAGCTGTTTACCCAAAAATGAGTAGTTAAGGAACAGTGTGTACATATCGCATGCGACATTCATAAATTTTATTGTTTTCTTTGGCAAGTTCACACGTGCAGTTGAGCATTATAACATATTGAAGTGTTTCTTTTTAATCGAGAACGTATGTTTTTACTTCACTATATTGCAAAAAGTATCTGCTTTATTTGTAATTATTATAAACTAAAAGATTTCCTAATATTCCGAAGCATACTACGTATTATCATTGGTTTACCGATTCGGCTTGTTCATAACCTCAACTATATTAGAACCGATTTTGATCTTGTTTACAGTACGCCTTGTCAAAATGACTGAAGTCGAAGCTAAAGACGTGCCCGTGGAGGAAACTAAGGAGGAAATAGTAGAAGAAACTGAAACCGCTTCAGAGAAAACACCGGAAAATGCCTCCAAATTAGAAGGCTCTATAATTCGTCAAGTGGAGTATTATTTCGGAGATGCCAATCTTGCGCGTGATAAATTTCTACAGGAGCAAATAACGAAGGATGACGGATGGGTTCCACTTGACGTATTGCTCACCTTTAAACGGTTGAAGGCGTTAAGCGACGATAAAAAAGTAATAGTTGACGCTGTTGAAAAATCCGACGAGGGATTGATCGAGATAAGCAAGTGTCGTGAAAAGCTACGTCGTCATCCGGAGAGGCCCCTTCCGGAACAGAACGAAGAAACTCGAAAGGAAATCTACGCCCGTACAGTGTACGTAAAAGGATTTGCCCCAGAGGACGGAACTGAGATGAGCGAGCTGCTAGAATTTTTCGAACCGTATGAAAAGGTTACCAACATTGTGATGCGGAAATATCATGATAAAGCCACAAAGAAGTATTTGTTCAAGGGTAGCGTGTTCGTTACATTTGCCACCAAGGAGCAATGCGCAGAGTTCCTGAAACAAGACAAACTAGAGTACAAAGGCAAGGAGCTGGTCCGTAAGATGCAGGACGACTATTTCGAAGAGAAAAAGGCCGAACGTAAGAAAAAGGATAAGAAGAAGGAGGAAGATAAGCTAGACACTTCCCATTTACCCAGAGGAGCGTGCGTTCATTTGGATGGTTTTGGAAAGGAAACCAGTCGAGAAACGATCAAGGAAACAATTCTCAAGCTTGATGATACCCTGGAGGTAGCTTTTATTGACTACCAAAAAACTGACAGCAATGGAATCGTCCGTTTCACAGTAAACGACGCCGGGAAAAAGTTCATGGAGAAATTAACTGACAGCAAGGTAAATTGTTTTTCAACTTTTGATTTCTTATTTACATCATTCGGAAGCGTAGTGATTGTTTTAGTTTCACCCCTGACAAGTCACTAAATGTCCAATAAAAATAAAAGGACTACATAGTAATAGTTATTATTTTTGCATATCCTGACCAGATAAAAATTGACGATGAAGAAATCACAGCACGTCTATTGGAAGGTGACGAAGAAAAAGCGTTCCTGCGGAAGGTTGTAAAGGATCAGCAAGCACGGCGACAGGCCAGTAACGCCCGCAACAAAGGGCGTCATCAGAAGGGTGGTAAGCATCATCATCGTAATGGCGGTGATGGTGGTAAAAAACGGAAGGCCGAAGAGGAAAGCAGGGATCAACCTGCCAAGAAGATGGCACAAGAAGCCTAGAGTGATTTGTAATTCTGTTCTTCTAATCTTAACTGGCAAGTGATGATTTTTTGAACAAACAGAATGGAAGCTTCGATCTATTCTATTTGTCCTCGTTTCAAAAGCATTGAAGTAACTATCTAATACTTCACTGTTTATCAAACTAAACTCAAGATAGAATGTCTTAAACTCAATTATCGCAAAAACATTTCCAAACGATAATAAAGCGATATTTATTGATGTCCTTGGGTGGACATTGAACATACATTGATAATATGTCAGCCTAGCATTGAAACCTAAAAAAAAAAAAAAATAAATAAATTGGGAGTTAAAATTCCTAGCAAGTAAATACTTGGAATAATAATTTATATCACATCCAACAGAACATAAGTTTGCTGCGGGGGCATCTAAAACAGGAAGTAAAAAACGCTGCTGCAATTGCCGTAAACTGAACTCGTTAGGTTCTATTGGTTTTTGACTTCTCCATGTTTGTACAACTATTGAAACCCGAAGATTTTAATGTACTGCAACTGTAGTAGAGTCCATCACTCCGTATCGAGTGCTGATCCGGACAAGTTGTACCGGGTCACTTCGTCACTCGTTTGCAAGTATCTTTTTCCCTCTACGTGTGTTTTCTTACCGATCAGTAATACAGAGTGCAAAGGGACATAGTGTTCGATTCCAAACGGAAGCTCATCAAATAGACCGAGGTCTTTCGTGGTAGAGTATAAACATAAAACACCATCGCAACAAATCTTCGATCACAACCCAGCTACAGCGCAGTAGCAGGCAATCGAGCTGCTGTTCGACTATTTTTTCACTGTTCTTTGTGATTATGTTTTTTGTGTGCATATATGCAAATTATAAATATGACCTCTCTTTAGGCTAAAGTTACGCGAATTGACCATTACAATCCTTTCTCAAAGGGATCTTGATTGGTCTTTTTTTTTTTCAGCCCAAAGATAAAACATTGAAAACTCTCGACATTTCGAGAGCATGGTGTCTCGATACATAAAGAGAGATTCAATAGACTACGTGTAGAAGCGCCGAATCATGAAATAGCAAATTAGATTGCTGAACACGAAGTTTTTAATATGGAATATTATATCTACGTGTCCTCGCGAGATCGATGGCGTTTTCTAAAAATGCGACTCTGATTGTTGATGAATTGAAACAAGCTTCTGGTCTGGTCGAACTCTTTATGTCCCTCGTCTATACTGTACTGGGTGTACATCAACTACATTCAGCATCTTTGCAATACGAAACAAAAGTTTATCAACTTTTAGACTCGTTTCGGGTGACCTTCGGCGGTTCAGTTCTCCCAAACTGTGTTAAATAAGAGGAGTTTTTTTTTTACCTGGTGCGCTTGTATGTTGTGATCGTTTCAGTTTCGGTCATAATAAAATACTTGGTAGAAAGGCAAGTTAGTGGTTTAGCCTGAATAGATTGTTATTTATGTTCATGCCGTTTAAATGTCTACACGCAAAAAATCACTGTTTTGAATCAACAAAATATTTTGTTGCTATTCAATACAAGGTTTCTATTTCTTTCCATTCATAAAAATGTTCCAAATCAATTAAATATTTCATCAAAATCAAACCAATTAAATTAATGAAAGTAATCACTGCTGTGTAATATTAATTTAAATAATAGTTGATTTATTTATAACAATCGCATTTATTTTTAAACTATTGTATTTATCTATTTATTTTTCAACTAAGATATATACTCGCGTCAGAGTACCTTTTCGAGTTAGCAAAAGGACTAGGACACTGGAAATCTAAGACGACTGAACAACCTTGGAAGACAACCTTATGTTTCTAAAAAAGATGGCAGTCAATTTATGTGTTCCTCCAAATGTCTAGTATAAGGGCTTAATATGGTGAATTGAAGACTTCGAAGGAGGTTGCGACCGACCTCTGGTCCTCACAAGTTCCTACCTCACGCCTCCACGAGTCATATGATCACAAAAGACAGCCAGCTGAAACATGGAAACGCTGTTGGCATAGCCTGGGCTATGTTGTCATTTTAACAATAGCAAAGTGAAGGGGTGTGACCTGGAACTAGTATAATTTTCCATTCTCATATCAATTATTAATTTCAGCACGCTTTGGAATCATCTTTGCGTTCCAAAACCATTCATCTCAAGAGCCTGGAGTAACATGAAATGGATAAAAGGCTCAATTTGTTTTTCAGCATTGCAGCATAACATTTACTTTGAAATTGCACTTCTGAACTTCAACTATAATATTTATAAAAGACTAGCATGCGCTTATAAGCAGTATATGATTATATTTAAATATTTATTCAGCACAAGAAATTTGCAATATATCAGCACATTCACTCGATTCCACTTCGTTCAGCGCAAGAAGAAAGTTCGTTTGATGCAGGTCTCCGTTATTTTGGAAGATTTATTCGAGTGCGATCCTTCGAAATTATTAGTTTTTTCTCAAAATCTATTCACTCCAGTGAATAAAGTGAAAGTGAGTTTTTTTTTCTAAGAAGGCAGTGTGATTTTCCATTAAAATTAGAAAATCAAGCAGTGCTTGCTGGCGAATTATCAACCCAATTTTCGCTTCATCTCCGCGTGGTGACGCTAACCAGCGATACACTACTACATCGCCAACAGTCATCCGACAACGTTGAGCGAGTGCACCCGAAGGCGATCGGATTCACCCGTACACCCACGCAGCGCACCGCTCACTGCATAGAAGTGCGACGTTCACGCATACGGTGCGTCAGCAGCAGCAACAGATCAGCAATTAGTAAAGTTTTTTTTTCTCTCTCTCATCCCAATAGAGTTTAGCTTTAATTTGTGTGTTCGTATTTTGTGTTTGTGTATGATTTAAATTGTTGGGGGCGTTCAACGCTCCCACGAGTAAGGCAAATCGTGCATGTTGAAGAGGTTTCTTCGACATGGACGGTTTAGCTGAAAAAGTACCTTTGCCAGCTGATGATGGGGAGGCACAAACAAAATTTCGACCGCGATCGTATCCAATTGACTCGGTCGGTCCATGGGTTGTCTTCTTTCAGCCCAAAAAGAAACCTTTGAATGTGTACCAAATTACTACTGATCTGGCGAAGCAATTCTCAGCCGTGACAGAGACCACGAAAGTAAAATTCAATAAACTTCGTGTTGTCGTCTCTAACCTGAAGCAGGCTAATGAGATTGCTGCTTCCCAGCATTTTACACTGGAATATCGAGTTTATATTCCAGCTCGTGGTGTGGAGATTGTAGGAGTGGTCACAGAGGCGAGTCTGTGCCCTGATATTTTGGAGAGGCAGGCGATTCGCCGATTCAACAACCCTTTGCTTCCCCCAGTCCAGATACTGGAAGTGCAAAAGTTGGTTAAAGTATCGCATAGCGAGTGTAAAAAAAAGTTACCCCCACAGACTCGTTTCGAGTGACCTTTTCAGGCTCTGCCCTTCCTCACTTCATAGAGCTGGCAAAACTTCGACTACCTGTGCGGTTGTTTGTACCCCGGGTAATGATCTGCCAAAACTGCCAGCAGATGGGGCATACAGCCTCTCATTGCGGCAATAAGACACGCTGCTCAACTTGCGGGGAGAAACATGAGGCTGGTCCCTGTGCAGATAACACACTAAAATGCGTTTTCTGCAAGGGAACTCCTCGTCATGCCGGCGTACAAACAACGCGGGGAAAATGGGAACGTTATCTAAAACAACGTTCAAGGCAATCTTTTGCAGAAATGCTTAAGAAAGACTCGCCACCCAAATCCTTTTGCTCCTCTGTCAGATAACGAGTCTGATTCGGACTTGGTTGAGGAGGGAACATCTTTCAGTTTTCCGGAAGGTGCTTCACGGAAGCGAAGACGTATCCGAGCAGGGAAAGTAGCTGAACAGAAGCCCCAAATCAACATGCCCAATTCAAAGAGCAGCGGAAAGAAGGATAATCCGAATCCTCCTGGTTTTCGTAGTGCCAACTACACTCAGGATTTTCCATCTCTCCCGGGGACATCAAAAACCCCTGATGTCACGATTTTAAGAACAGAGAGGGGGCTTCTTCATCTGGGCTGTTCTCATTCGATGATATTGTGGAAGGTATTTTCAAGTACCTCGAAATTTCTGACCATCTTAAAAGCATTGTTATGGCAATGCTTCCCACTGTGAACACTTTTTTGAAGAAATTAACATTAAAGTGGCCCCTCCTTGCAGCTGTCATTTCCTTCCATGGATAATTTGCCAAAAGAGGTCGGGGATTTGATCACTGTTCTGCAGTGGAATTGTCGAAGTCTTATTCCTAAATTGGAATCATTTAAATTTTTATCTCACAATATCGGTTGTGATGCATTTGCTCTTTGTGAAACATGGCTTTCGCCCGAAATTGATCTTCCGATTCATGATTTCAACATTATTCGGCTTGATCGTGCGGATTCACGTGGAGGAGGAGTACTTTTGGGGATCAAAAAGTGCTACTCCTTCTATAGAGTGAATTTTCCTCCAATTCCAGGTATTGAAGTTGTCGCATGTCAGGCTGTTATTAAAAATAAAAGCCTTTGCATTGCTTCTGTGTACATTCCTCCTAGAGCACCAATTAACCAAAAACAACTTTCAGATATGTGTTCGGTTCTTCCTGCTCCGCGGTTGATCATGGGAGATTTTAACTCTCACGGTACAGGCTGGGGAGAACTGTATGATGACAACCGTTCTTCTTTGATATATGACCTCTGTGACAACTTCAATATGACAGTTCTCAACAATGGAGAAGTTACACGCTTGGCTAGTCCATCCTCAATTGGCAGTAGATTAGACCTCACACTTCGCTCGAATTCAGTATCGTTGGACTGCACGTGGAATGTGATCATTTGTCACTTCCCTACGGTAGTGATCATTTGCCTATTAAAATTTCGGTTGCCACCGGGTTCAATCCGCCGGAATCAACGTCACGTATGATCTAACTCGTAATATCGATTGGACAAGGTTCGAGACAGCAATAGATGAAGCCGTAACAACGGTAGAAGGGCTTCCACCGCTGGAGGAATATAACTTCCTCTCCAACCTGATTTTGTAAAGCGCGCTTCAAGCTCAAACTCGACCAGTTCCAGGAACGTCATTTCGCAGGAAACCTCCTTCGAACACTTCGAAAGGTACACGGCTCTCGAACGCGAATTTAAGAGCCTCATCAAGGCCAAGAAACGCGGTTACTGGCGACAATTCGTGGACGGGCTATCGCGTGAAACGTCGATGAATACCCTTTGGAATACGGCGCGAAGATTGCGTAACAGAACTACGAACAACGAGAACGAGGAGTATTTGGACCAATAGATCCTCAAGTTCGCGCGAAAAGTTTGTCCAGATTCTGTGCCAGAACAAATGTTTCCTCGCGAAACCACGAAATCGATAGATGAGATCAGCCAACCTTTTTCAATGGTAGAACTCTCTCTCGCACTCCTTTCGTGTGGCAATACGGCTCCAGGAGCTGATAAGATCAAGTTTAACTTGCTTAAGAACCTTCCAGACGTCGCTAAGAGGCGCATGTTGCACTTGTTTTATCAGTTTCTGGAACTCAACATTGTACCGGATGACTGGCAACGGGTGAGAGTTATTGCCATTGAAAAACCTGGTAAACCCGCGTCCTATTGGCCCATCGCGATGTTATCTTGTATTCGAAAGTTGTTGGAGAAAATGATCTTTATCCGCCTGGATAAATGGGTTGAGACGAATAACCTGCTTTCAGATACTCAATATGGTTTCCGTAGGGGTAAGGGAACGAACGACTGTCTCGCGTTGCTCTCCACAGATATTCAGTTAGCTTTTGCTAAAAAAGAGCAAATGGCTTCTGTATTCTTGGACATAAAGGGGGCTTTTGATTCAGTATTTGTTGAAGTTCTTTCAGACAAACTTCACGTTTGTGGCTTTTCACCATTATTGAATAATTTTTTGTAAAATTTGCTGTCAGAGAAACATATGAGCTTTTCTCATGGAAACTCTACAGCTTTTCGATTTAGCTACATGGGTCTCCCCCCAGGGATCCTGCTTAAGCCCCCTTTTGTATAATTTTTATGTCAAAAACATTGACGGTTGTCTAAGTGACAACTGTGCGTTGAGACAACTTGCAGATGACGGCGTAGTGTCTGTCACGGGACCCAATGGGGTCGATCTGCAAGGACCCTTACAGGATACCTTAGAAATTTGTCTACTTGGGCTCTAGAGCTAGGTATCGAATTCTCTACGGAGAAAACTGAGTTGGTAGTTTTTTCAAGGAAGCATAACCCAGCACAACCGAAGCTTAAAATTTGGGGTACACCGATAACTCATTCCATGTCATTTAAATATCTTGGGGTCTGGTTCGGTTCAAAGTGCACCTGGAAATCCCACATTGAGTATCTTAAGCGAAAATTCCAACAAAGGATCAACTTCCTTCGAACAATTACCGGAACCTGGTGGGGAGCGCATCCGCAAGATCTTCTAACGTTGTACCGGACAACGGTTTTGTCGGTTTTAGAATACGGTAGTTTTTGTTTTTAGTCGACGGTTCGGTCGCACATTATCAAACTGAAACGTATTCAGTATCGGTGTCTTCGTATCGCGTTAGGTTGCATGCACTCGACTCATACCATGAGTCTTGAAGTGCTGGCGTGCATGTTGCCACTCTCGGATCGGTTTTCAGAATTATCTCTCCGACTCCTCACTAGGTGTGAAGTTATGAACCCTCAGGTAATCGGAAACTTTGAGAAGCTTCTTGAGTTGAACTCTCAAACTCGCTTCATGACGTTGTACCATTTGTACATAACACAGGATGTCAGCCCTTCGTCGAATATTCCCAATCGTGTTTGCTTCTTCGATTTCGGAAATTCGGTTCATTTTGATTTATCCATGAAACAGGAGCTTCGTGGCATCCCAGAGCATCATCGTCCTATGATTGCTCCGGTGATATTTACTGAAAGGTTGGCCTAGTTGATTCCACTAAAACGTTTTTCACTGACGGATCTTTGATAGAGGACTCCGTTGGCTTTGGTGTATACAATGAAAATTATAGCGTCGCTCGTAACTTTCGAGCACCTTGTTCTGTTTTTGTCGCGGAATTGGCGGCAATTCCTTTTTCCTTAGAAATTGTTGCCTCACTTACACCGGATCAATACTTCATTTTCACGGATAGTCTTAGTTCTATAGAGGCTATTCGCTCCTTGAGGCCGGTAAGGCACACTTCTTATTTTCTTATGAGGTTACGAGGTCTTCTAAGTGCTTTATCTTCACGTTCTTTTATTATCATCTTTGTTTGGGTCCCTTCTCATTGTTCGATTCCTAACAATGAGAAAGCGGACTCACTTGCAAGGGTGGGCGCTATGGAAGGCGATATTTATGACCGACAAATCGCCTTCAACGATTTTTTCTATATTTTTCGTCAGATATCACTCGTTACCTGGCAGTATAAATGGAGTAAAGGAGATTTGGGGCGATGGCTACATTCTTTCACTCCTAAGGTGTCTAAGAAATGTTGGTTCAGGGGATTGGATGTGGGTCGAGACTTCGTTCGTGTGATGTCTCGCCTCATGTCCAATTATTCTTTAAACGCTCATTTGTTCCGTGTTGGGCTGGGAGACAGCAATCTCTGTGAATGCGGACAAGGTTACCAGGACGCGGATCATGTTATTTGGTTTTGTGCTGAGCATCGTGGAGTCAGATCTGCGCTTTATGATTCCCCTAGGGCTCGAGGTAGACAACCCAATGTACCGATTCGAGACATTTTGAATGCACGGGATCTGGAGTTTATGAAACTTCAGGTGTTTTTAACTAACATTAATTATAGATTGTAGTTTGATTAACTTACTTGTTTAGGTTACATTTTTGAGGAATGTGTGCGTCAGTGTTATTTTGCATCCGTGGGCGGTCAATCATGATCATGATCATGATCATCAATGTGTGCGTCAGTGTGTTATTGAGGTTGTGTGTGTGAGTGTGGTTGTGTGAGTGTGTGAGTGATTTTTTTTTTAAATTGAAAACGTCCAATTAAAAAATTGTGATTTGAAGTTCTAGATTTAAGGAAACCATTGTTCCTTATGCTTTGTTCAAAATTTCCACCGCAATTTACCCATCCATAAAATTGTAATTCCTATTAACCTCGAGACGGCCGCGAGTAATCGGTTTTACCCCCTTAACCTTAGTTCTAAGATAACTGATGTATATAAACATGAAAACTTGGCTCTGTAAAGTTGATTGATTGAGCCTGTACAAATAAATGAATTCATAAAAAAAAAGCACAGCTAGCCACGAGTAATTGGCACCCCACTTTACTAAAATTGAAAAATTATACATTGTAAATAACAATATTGAATATCGGCTCCGCAAAGTGTTACACACGCCTGAGCCTAACAAATAAACGAACTGATTAAAAAAAAAGCACAGTCACTAGTAAAAATAAAAACTAAAATCGAAAGCCGAGAGAACGGTTTTGTAGGCGTTTCCTTCGAGTGAAATTTCAAGAGGAGCCATTTTGTCTTCGGTGGCTGATTGCGGCGTAGCAGCAGCAACGAACACATACATTCAGAGCCGGCCGGAAGCAAATATGACAATGCCGCTCCTAAAGCAAAAGTTGCCAGACGAGTATCAGCGGCGAAAGGAGTGCGGTTCAGTGTCGAATGAAAGGCAATGAAGTTGAAATCTAGGAAGCAGAAGAAACGGCTGTGTTTCCACTGCCAGAAGCCTGGCCATTACCGTAAGGATTGCCGTCTCTGGTTGCACCTTCAGCAGAAGAGAAGTGGAGCAGAGTCGGGAAGTGGAGCAGAGTCGGGAAGTGGTAGTGCGGGAAAATCGAAAGCAAAGAAAAACGACGCGAAGGCCAAATTGACGGCCGAAAAGGATGTTCCGATGTGCTTTACAGTCGGAAATCGCCGACGAAAGGGTTGTTGGTATATTGACAATGGCTGCTCGTGTCATATGACCAACGATCGGGCTTTCTTCAGCCGGTTGGATGAAAGCAAGCAGGCGCAGGTGGTACTCGCTGACGGCTCTACCTCGAAATCATTTGGTATGCGTGAACAAAGAAGGAAATGTGCTTGAAGTGAAGTTGACGGAAGTGCTCTTAATACTGGCGCTAGACAGTGGATTGATATCGGTTCGAATGCTGACGAAGAAAGGTTTTGTAGTGAACTTTGTTGGGTCAGCATGTTCTATAGTGAGCAAAGCCGGTAAGGCAGTTGCGTTGGGAGAGCTGAACGGGAACTTATTTGTTTTGAAGACCGTGGAATACGCGAAGCTGAGTGTGGAGCTGCAGCATCTGCCAAACTGCCAGCACATTTGGCATCGACGGTTTGGCGACCGTGATCATGCGGTCTTGGAATAGCTGAAAGCAGGAAATCTCGGAGTAGGATTCAAGATGCAGGATTGCGGATTACGGCAGGTTTGTGAGGACTGCCTCAAAGGTAAGCTTCCACGTACTTCATTCCCTACAGCCTCTGATAGTAGAGCCGACAGAATACTCGACCTGGTGCATACCGACGTATGTGGACCCATGGCGGATTTGTGGGAAGCTGCGATGCAGGAGGAGTATGACTCACTGATGCATAATGATACGTGGACGCTGGTTGAATTGCCAGTTGGCCGAAAAGCAATCGGCTGTAAGTGGGTCTACAAGAAGAAGGAGGACAGCGCTGGTAACGTCATCAAGTACAAGGCCCCCTTGGTTGCGCAAGGCTTCTCGCAACAATACGGCGTCGATTTTGACTCTGTTTTAGCATCGGTGGCTACTCAAACAACGCTAAGGATTCTGCTGACTATTGTCGGTCAGAAACAAATGAACGTTCGCCACTTGGATGTGAAGAGTGCATAAGTGCATGGGCAGCTGAAGGAGGAGCTGTATTTGCGGCAACCCAAGGGTTTCGAGAAGCCAGATGAGGAGAAACTAGTATGTTGACTTCAGCGCAGCCTCTACGGGCTGAAACAAGGAGCGCGAGTGTGGAACGAAACTATTCGTGATATACTTGAGGCGATTGGGTTCAAGCAAGCAAGACCGGATCCCTGCTTGTTTACAAAACGGGCTCCCGGAGGACTGATATATCTTTTGATTTATGTGGACGATATCATCGTTGCATGTAGGTCTGAAGTAGAAATCGATAAACTGGAGTACGCGTTGAAGAAGAAGCTAAAGCTGTCATCCCTTGGAGAAGTCAGTTACTTCCTGGGGATTCAAGTCTGCAAAGATAGTGAAGGTTACTATTCGTTGGACCAGCAAGGATACATAATGAAGATTGCTAGTCGGTTCCACCTCGAACGCGCTAAGGGTTCAAAGATTCCTCTCGATACAGGATACTTCCGGAGCCGTGAAGGAAGCAAGGCGTTATCTGATAACAAACAGTACCAGTGTTTAGTCAGGGCGTTACTCTACGTAGCTGTTAATACACGACCTGATGTGTCGGCAAGTGTGTCGATTCTTGGTCGTAGGGTTAGTGGACCTTCGGAAGCGGATTGGGTGAAGCTGAAAAGGGTGGTGAGATATCTCGTTAAAACCAGTGACTATAAGCTCAAGCTAGCGTGTATCAGCAGTGAACCACCACAGTTAGTCGGTTATAGCGATGCCGACTGAAGCGGCGACACGGATGACCGCAAATCCAACACTGGTATTTATTCTAGTTCGGACAAGCAACTATCTGTTGGGCCAGCCGCAAACAAACCAACGTATCACTCTCGAGTATAGAAGCGGAATATGTTGCCTTGTCAGAGGCTTGCAGGGAGCTACTGTGGCTTCGCAAGCAGCTCGAAGACTTCGAGGATAAGCAGAATGGTCCGACTACTGTTTTCGAGGACAATATCAGCTGTATCGACTTTGTCTCGGTCGATCGCTCTTCTAGACGTTCGAAACACATCGATACACGTATGTATTTTGCTAAAGACATGTCGGATAAAGGTGTGATAGTTGTTCAGTACTGTCCGTCAGAATCAATGATTGCTGATATTCTTATCAAACAACTGGGTTGCTTGAAGCAGAAGCAGTTCTCGACGATGATGGGATTGGCCGAGTCAAGTAGCTGCTAAAGACATCGATGAGGAGTGTGGAAGTGCGATATCTTTCCACATATCTGTGGTGCGGCGTGAGGCGAAAAGAGAAAAAGTGCATACCTTTGAATATAATACATTTTTCATTTCATTCCCAAGCTAACGTTCGCAAATACAAGTTATAAAGTGTATTAGCTCGTTTCACCATCATTTATAAACACGTGTCCGAAAAGTCTCACGGTTGAGTCCTCCGCTTGTTCCGTCGAGATTGTGTCTGCTGGGTAGCCTGTGCATGGTCGATGGTTCTGCCCATTTCGTCCAATAATGTGCAGACAGCGGCTTTCTGGCCGTAGTCTTCCGAAGGTCTTCATTGAGATCGACTGACCCTCCTACAACAAACCATCACGTAGGCTTTTCTCTAGGGGCAACCTGCTAAATGATAGTCCTGTAGACATTGTTAATCCTTGCACTGATGGTGGGTTCTTATCACATCACATCACATAACGTCACATCCTCCAAAATTTGGATGTTTGATTTGTTCCGACATCTTGAGGAGTCTCGTCGTTGCCCAATAGCCACCACAACCCTCCGACAACTAGCTAGTGCTAGCTACAATTCTCTGATAATACTAAAGAATTCCATTTCCTTGTCCATTTCCAATCCCTCCCCAAAAAAAGGAACCGCTTTTAACCTCGGGTTAACCGCGAGTAAACGGTCTCAGTTCTACTAAACGTAGTATGAAGTCATTAAATATATTAAAAAGACAATGAACTATCGGCTTCGTAATCCATCTAGCAATTCACGTCAAACGGAATCCACGGATTAGATATTAGAGGGAGTATCTGTAGGTTCTATAGGTTCAATGCAAACTTGAATTATTAAGCTAGCTCATGCGCTTCTTCTGTGTGGTGTGTGAGGTGAAATGTCGCTTCGTGTAAGTGATTCTTAGTTGTAGGCCTTATTAGGGGTGTCACTATATGATGCAGTGAAGTGAAGGCATGGTAAATTGATTCATTTGTAAATCAACTAGAAATCCCTTACACCGTCCTTATTGCTTTTTTACTTGTCTGTATTCATCGTGAAGTGACATCCGCAATAAGGAAAAGTTTTGCACGGACAAACACTGATTTTAATGAGATATTAGTTAGTGCTGTAAAAAAAATGTCGACTCAATGTGATTCATTTGCCGATGACTTATTCAAGAAGTTTGATAATTTTCATAAATTTGTCTCGCTATGTATTGCTCCAACTTTAGAACCCCAGACGCGAGAACGCACTATCATTGATCATCATTTGCATATGACTGTAGATATAATACTTTCTATATACCAGTTAGGGCAAGGCACTGTAGGACAAAGTTGTAGAGCTATAATTTTATCATAGACCATATTATTAAATTCAGCTTCTGAAACAAGTTATCGATAAATTTATCCAAATCGAAGTCGAAGTGACTATTTACAACACTGAATAAGTACTCCAAAGAACGGCTGTCGTCATAACAGAAAAGCTGTCGTCGTGTAGATTTAAATAGGAGTTTCCTTTATTGGAAAAACGCTTTGGTTGATCTTAACCTTTTTTTTTTTTTTTTTAATTTTTGCTTACCATCGTTATTGACCGTTTCGAAAGAATTTAGATTTCAACAATACTTGTAGGTCAATGTGTCCGATTTATTCACTCCCCTTTCCATTTCAGAATAATGATACCTCATATGACTAAAGTTCGTTTGCACAATATCTGATTAAGGTTTAGATATATTTTTGTCGCTAGTACAAACAAAAGCAAAATAACCGTAAGTCTTTGCGTGTTTAACCTACGATAATCATGTTATCTTCTGGGAATTCGTAATAGGGCACCTCCAGATTGAGCGGAGCAGGTCCCTTACGGATACGGCCAGAAGCGTCGTAGTGGGAACCGTGGCAAGGACAGTAGTAACCACCATAGTCACCAGCATTGGCAATTGGCACACAACCCAAATGCGTGCAGACTCCAATCACAACCAGCCATTCTGGGTTCTTGACACGCTCCTAAAAAAAAGCGAGATAAGGACACGAAAAATACAATCAATTCAATGCTTACAGCATCGGCCTGAGGGTCACGAAGTGTTCCAGTGTTGACGGACTCTTCAACGGCAATTTCAGCAGCCGTACGGTGGCGTATAAAAAGTGGCTTTCCACGCCATTTGAAGGTAACGGACTTGCCTTCCGGGATGTCGGACAGTTTGATTTCGATTTTGGCCATGGCCAAAACATCGGCCGAAGCACTCATCGAAGATACGAATGTGGACACCATTGACTTAGCCACGTAGGTAGTGGTGACGACGGCACCTACACGAGATAGGAAGTTTATTAAGAAGATGAACTTGTCTAGAAAGCGAATGGTAATACTTTACCTCCCACCATCAGGTAGGTAAATGCGGCGCGTTCATCAGCCGAGTCGTTCTTGGCATTTGGTCTTTTGACTTGCTCACGACGGTAGTCAGAGAAATCCGGTACCTGGATGTCGGTATGAGCCAAACGGATTTGGCCGGTAACTGGGAATGCGGAAGATAAGATGAGTTTTATTGGTGACATTGAAAATAGAATTGAAGGAAAGGCTAATCTTAATTAACAGTTTTGGAGCATTTCATTTGGGTGATATCTTTTGTAAACAATCATTTCAATCGTCGGTTACTACCAGAACCAATTTTTCTTCTCGAACACTAGCATTACAAGCAGGTAGAAAGATGCGTCCTATATGATTTGAGATATTTAATTCTAAAGAATTCGGCAATTGTGTATGTTTACAAGAGCAATAATTGTAAGAGGGTCTCTTGGGACTAAATTTGAATTCCACCCTTCGCTGAAATCGCGAAGTGCTCCGGATTTCAATTAACAGTTTCTAATCGAATGTGCTGCAATGCTATTGAAATTAACAGCATCGTCACTGATATTTTTTTTTTAGAAATAACTGATTCTAAAATATGGCTGCAATAGCGATCTTTTTCGTGTACTAATGAGCAAATAGTTATTTATCAGAATGTCTGAAATGTTTGTAGGTAGAAATCCGCGCTATTCAATATATTTTTTGTTATTATGCTCCTATAGGTTATGTTCATCTACGTATTCTGATTTTATCCAATCAACTAGTCATTAAATCAAACTCATTTAAAAAGCATAGTAAATTATTGCATTGTACATGAGTTGGTCCAAGAATTTCACTAAAACAAAAACAATTTTACACTTCCGCCAGCTATGTTACATAACGAAATATTTTTCACTACATGTCAAAATCTTATGCAACTCGCCGTGGTTCCGTGGGAGTTCGCACTAAAATGAATCTACTGGACAACGGTTCCACCTACAACCATAGGGAATTTGGCAATAACCACCTGCAACTCCGGACACCACCCGGAGAACGGACCGAGGCAGTGCACAGTTCGGCGAGCTGGCAACAATTGGAGTCTGACCTGCGACGGTGGGTTTGCCCTCGATTTTGACGGGAACAGCTGCGGCCTTCAGACCGTTAGCGACGGTCTGCGACACCCCGCGCACGTACGATAGTTTGGCCAGGTTTCCGATCATCCTCGGTTGATGCGTACTCCGCGATTTCTCTTCTTACGGGCCTTGAAAAGCCTTCCTTACGGGTCTTACTTTGACAGAAGAACACTTTTTCACACTGCTGATGGGGATGAGCGCGACTGCAGCGATTTTTTTTTGTATCGTCAAATTCTGACGTTTCTTCAAATGTGCGGATTTGAAGGATCACTGACAGACAGTCCGTGATTGCCTTGCCTGATCATAAATCATTGAATAATTACGATTGTTATATATAGCTCAAAAATGAGTGATAAACTTAAAACTACTCAATTGAATCATTAAGTTTTAATTTTCCAGCTCGGAATTAAGGCCACCCGAATAAAAAAGTACAATAGAATTTCCATACAGAACCATAAAGTAGTAATTGATTCAGTGGTTGTACAATACACCTTATTGTTCATGTATTGTTCCATTAGAATCACTCTATTGTCAACATGATACATAGACAATAAAGTCTATTGTAGCCGAAATTTTGATGGTAAAAAAACCATAAAATAAATAGTTTTTAATCGAAATTATTCGAGAAAAAAATATGTTTTATATTGTTACGATACTTAACAACCGTTTGTTTCTATTGTAGAATTGCCATTCACAATTAATTCTATGGTTAAACACAATATGTTCAATTGTTATCGTATCGCAAAGACCAATAACATCTATAGTATCAGGCATTCATGTCACTGTATTTGCACATAAGATTGTATGGCATTTTCAATGTAATTTTTATTAGGGCAGTATCGATTTAAAAAGTAGAGCGGTTACGGAATTTTGTTCAATTACCAAGCGGAATTTTGACAATTGATCTGCATGAAACGAAATGTCACGTTCACCTACACTCCCGCTTCATTTTACTCAATTTTTGAGTACAATTGTATACTATCTCTTTTTCTCTCACGGAAATGTTACTCAATTTTCGTAAAAAGTGGATCTACTCTTAAAATTGAGTAGATCCACTTTTTACGAAAATTGAGTAACATTTCCGTGAGAGAAAAAGAGATAGTATACAATTGTATTCAAAAATTGAGTAAAATGAAGCGGGAGTGTATACAGAATAATCGAGCGGAATATTTTTCCGAAAGTAAAAAGTGACAGCTCCCATCATATTGCGTGGAAACCTCACAAATTTCAATTTTATTTTTCGTCCTTTTTAGGTGGATATT
The DNA here is from genome assembly GCA_024533555.2 of Aedes koreicus. NCBI lineage: Eukaryota > Metazoa > Arthropoda > Insecta > Diptera > Culicidae > Aedes > Aedes koreicus. Next base: position 70,429 of record JAHHFK020004613.1, on the reverse strand, counting down.
GCTGCATAAATTTCTGTTCGATTCTTTACTTTTCCGTTTCAGTAAACGGAATTGAACATGGGTTTGGGATAGAAAAAGAAATTTCTTTCGAGCACGATACCGACTTTGTATACTAGAATCGTCTTTCCATGGTGAAACGGGAACCTGAACAGAGAGGAAAACATTGAAAATGTAACATAATAAGTATACTTGCATTCATATTGACCCTAATTCAATCCCTAATAAATTACAGCTTTGTAGCTGCTTAGATAGCAACTGACGGAACGGTGTTTGTTCTGACGATCGGGAACAGTCAACAATACCTAATTTTAGGTAAAATAAATACCTAATTTAGGTATTCTCATCTTAGCGTGTGGATCAGAAACTGCCCTGCACGCTAAGATGAGAATACCTAAAATTAGGTATTTATTTTACCTTTAATTTGTGTATTTATTTAACCGACAAACCGACATGAAACTCAATCTTCACTTTTGATCAAGAATCCATAACGACCGATTCAAATGTGCAGCGATCCCATCTTTCAAAACCTATAGAATCGTTTCATCTTTTTTTTTTTTTTAATCTTTATTTTACGTCGGCCTATTTCCTCACATGGTGACAATCACCGACGCCAGGAAGACGACTCCACCACCTGGACCCTACCTAACGACTCATGAATATGAACCGGGACCAACGGCTTTACTTCCCTTCCGAAGGAAGACGTGACCAGATTATTTCGCCTCAGAAAAACCACCGACGTCGACTGGGATTGAACCCAGACCCTACTGGGGTGCCAAGTAGCAGTCACGCTTACCACTACACCACCGACGCCGGCAGAATCGTTTCATCTAGATAGAATTAATTTGTCCAGAATTGCTCAGACATGAACTTTCTTATCAAGTTCCCAAGCGTGTTCGTGTCTTCAATAAACGTTCTCAGCAAACTCGAAGATAGATGTCAGTAATATGATTTGAACAGACATATTAAGACATTTTCTATTGTCATTCATGTCGGTTTGTCGGTGTTTATTTTACCTAAAATTAGGTATTGTTGACAATACCCAAAATATTGGTAAAATTTAACGATAATAAACAGTAATTTTTCCGGCATTTGGGAACTGTTTATTTTCGAATATTGGACGTTATTATTAACCCAAAATTGAATAAATTTTTCGTCACTGAAGCAACGTGGCCGCCACATTGTTCTAAGCGAAAACGTAATTATTTTCTCTTATTAATCTTTCAATTAAAAGTTTATTCATGTCACAATATTTGAAGCAATAAGTTTTGCATTCTTTTTTTGATTCAGATTCCGATCCTTGTGGACCAACGTAAATCTCGAGGTGCAATTCGGCTTCACTCCGTAAAGGCCATTATCGACCTAAAAAGTAGAGAGGTTACGGAATTTTGTTTTGTTACGGAATAATCGAGCAGAATATTTTCCAGAAAGTAAAAGTGACAGCTCCCATTAGTTTGCGAGGAAACCTTACAAATTCCCATTTTATTTTTCGTTCTTTTTAGGTGCTGCAGAAATTTCATTTCGATTCTTTACGCTTTCGTTTCAGTAAACGGAATTTAACATGGGTTTGGGATACAAAAAGAAATTTCTTTCGAACACGATACCGACCTTAGCTAAAAAATATTTCGGTAATGGACGAATCCAGGTAACGCAAAAGTTAGGTTAAACGACGTAGCTGATGCTCTTGAAAAAATAATTTTTCGAGCTTTTCAAGCAAAGTAGCTGGTGATAAAAAGAGCAGAAAATCGTCGATAATAACGATACTGACCAATTCCATACAGTTTAAAAAGTAGTCAGAAAGTTTTTTTTTATCAATTTCAGTTTTAGATACTACGACCCCCATAACGAAAAACAATTTGCTATATAGTCAACACTATATTTCGAATGTAAGATGTATTAACACATTTTATGTTATTGTTTTTGTTTTTCTTCATTTTCGTCGGCCTATTTCCTCACATGGTGACAATCACCGACGCCAGGAAGACGACTCCACCACCTGGACCCTACCTAACGACTTATAAATATGAGCCGGGACCAACGGCTTTACTTCCCTTCCGAAGGAAGACGTGACTAGATTTTTTCGCCTCAGAAAAACCACCGACGTCAACAGGGATTGAACCCAGACCCACTGGGGTGCCAAGTAGCAGTCACGCTTACCACTACACCACCGACGCCGGCCTTTATGTTATTGTTATCGAATAGTTCAATCTCATTTTCACCATATAACCTCTACATTAACACATATTGCTAATGTGTGCCATATTGTCATTGAAAGGTTTTTTATTGTCTGCACTTGGTCAGGATTATATACTAACCTTTTGACATAGAGTACAGCAAAAACATTTTTATGGTAAACTAACTTAACCGCCTATTCAGCATATTGTTATTTGGCCTTTTACCATAGACTAACTCTAAGACCAGTAGGTCCCGAACAAATACGATATTTTTCTTGGCTCAGTCAGTACTAGCACATCGGTCCCAAGCTCGGTCCCAAGCTCAATGATTCGCCCCTAACAACGTAGCTCACACCAACACATTCTCAAATGTTGTGTCAAAATAACATAGTGAATCAAAACAACAACCAAGATACTAGTACCGGAAGGTACCGAAAAGCGCAAGAATTATTGCAAGGTGCAGACTGCAAGGTATACTTCGGACCTAGGGGTTCTACAACAGTGAACCAATTTCAAATCGCTAGTTGCACATTGATTGTTGCTTTTACCCTCTGACATATTATTAAAACTATATAGGAGATTGCTAGTTTATAGTTGTCAACTATAAGGGTAAATGTCATAAAAATAACGGAGACGGTCGTCAACATTAAGGGAAATGGGCCAGGAATGGTTTGTGATTATGCGGGGATGTTTAAATTCACTACTTGGATTCCTCCATACTTTATTGATACTTTTTTTGACTACAGAAAAAATAATTCTGTAATACATTTGAACATTTGTTTCTCCTTAAGAGCACCCGTATCGGGGCGTGACTTATATAGTTTATATTTGATCGCCCTCACCATCACTTCGAACCGTATCGGGCGCAACTAAAAGCGCTAGCAAAATTGTGGCGCGACTATCAGAAAGCATCAGGCGCTCAAATTTAGCAACGCGATAGAGGCGCGAGAGAGGGTTGCTTTTCGACTGCCAATTGTCAAAAATCTCCGATTGGTTTGTTGTTTTTTTTTTACGCAATAATGACTAGGGGCAAATTTTGAATTTGATTTAAAGGAAATTATTGCTTAATCAACTTTAAGTCAATTTGGTTTAATAATAAGAATTTTATCAATAGGGTCGTGCAATGGCTTTTTCATGATCATGATCTCTCCTGGATAGATTTTTGGTTGGCATGAAAGAGAACCATTAGCCACAATGGCCGCTCTGGCAACCTCTGAGGTGTCCCGGGGGAACCTGTAGGAGATGTTTTGCGCCAAACCACGTGGTGCGACAGTTTTTTCTTCATGTTTTTTTCTTCATGAGACTTTCGGTAGGCCTGAAACTTATAGGAAAGGACGTTTATATTTTTGTACCAAACCCCAGTGGTTCCCAGAGAGACCACTGTAACCAATGGTTCTTTTCATGCCAACCGAACGTCTCTCCAAGAGAAATCCCCAAAAAAGACCCCCCCAATTGGATATTTTTAAAACAACCCCAAAATCCCCAAAACAAAAAAGAGGGCCCTATTTAACCACCCCCCAAAACAAAAACCGCAAAAAAAAAAAAAAAACCCCCGGGGGGAGATTGAGTTTCAAAACAAAAAAAAAAATTCGAGCCCCTAAAATTTTAGTCGCCCCGATAGTTGCGCCCAATACGGATGCTCTAAGTGCAGAATTTGGAATACTAATCCAAATGAATAAATTGTTATTGCTGTTTGCAGTTAAAATTGGACTCCGACAAAAACAGAAAAAGTGTGATAAAAGTGCACGTTTACGTCAAATCGTTTCCTGTCTTCAGTGAACTTATACCTTTCAGCATAAAGGATAAGTGCACCGAAGACAACAAAACGATTTGACGTAAACGTGCACTTTTATCACACTTTAAAATGCGCAAAAAGCACTTCTAGAGTCCAATCACAACTGCAACCAGCAATATATCGCGTGTCTTTTTTATAGCATTCTGTAAATTAAAACTAAAAAAAACCCAATTTTACCCATCATGGGTTTTTTATTCTTACCGTGTTTGTCGCTTTGAGTCCTTTGTCGAGGCGCCCACTGATGTGGTGGAGGTGTGGTATCACATAACATGTCAAAACATCAAGTCAAAGTCTTGTGGCGTGAGGCGAACGTCGAAAAGTTGTTTTGACATGCTAGCAGATGCCACACCTCCGCTACATCAGTGGGCGCCTGCACTGAACCCAAACATTCTCCTTTTATCGAATGAATCATCCGTCGGTTGATATCGAGACATTGAAATCGCATTTTCGAATGATAGATGCAGGCGGATGACAATTTTCTGGAAACCAGATGATTATCCTTCTAATTGAACTTGTTTTAATTGAACAACTAATAATACGCGAAGTGAATTGACCTCCCGTTCATATTCGAATACACGCTATATGAAAAATCGTCATCCCAAAGTGGAATGCGTATTGCATTGGAAAAGCCCTATATCGCAAATAATTTGAAATGAGGATGACAAACATTCCATTTTACATCATTCGGTAGAAACATATGAATCACTATCAGAACTGGTACCATCACGAATAAGGGATCGAAACCACAGGACTGAAGCGGCTGTCATCCACGAACAACAATCGTGAAGCCGAAAACTTGGTGCTGCGAGTGGTGCTAATTTGAAAACTCGGTTTTCTTGAAGGCTATATGCAGCAAACATAACATTCGCGGCGGAAGTTGTCGTGTTTTGTCGTTAATTTGAATCAAGAGAAAAATGTTCCGTGTTGTACTTAGTGCAGTGGTTATCAAAACGGTGGTATTTTTTCATTGATTATCAGCCAGGTATTATGATGTTGTATCTAAATTACTGATACTAGTAGTTTGGTAGAAGTAATATTGTAAAGAAATATAATCCATTGTGAACCGAGCTTAAAATGTTTAAATCGTCACTAGCGCCACACTAAAAGTGGTAGGCTTCCAGAACTAATGCTCGCTTCAGTCCTCTGATCGAAACCCGCTCGCTTCCTACGGGGAGAGGAACAATAATTCCTAACTCCTTCAATTTTTGTGCTCCCGTTGCAATCTTTGCTCAACGGTTGAGGAAGTGTAATGTGAAATTATTTTATGTCGTTGAATTGTTTCAACTTATTCATAAATCGCTAATGATCTATACAGTTTTGAAACAAATATCATATAAAATTTGGTTGATTGTCATACGAAACATATACGAAACGGATCTAACCATAAGACAATCATCCGATTTCCAAATTCTTTTCGTTAAAGGGCGCAACCAAATTACTTTCCAGACGATCTAGGGATGATGTTTTGGTTCAGTGTGGCCTTTGAGTTGAACCTATTCAAATTTGGGTTGCTTACACGGTTGTTTGCGAAAACCCATTAATGGGTAAAAAAACACTCATTTTCAAATAGCATTCCTACACTCAGCCAAATAATCTTAAGAATTTCATAAGGTTCAACTTATGAACGATGCTTGGAATTTCATAAGGCTGACTTATGAATGGATTTTGTTTTACACGTTGCTGTTCTTGTTCGCCTTTAAGCTTTCCTATTTACAAGTGTTGATATATACTAGGGGTCAAGTCACTCGACCCATTACCTCAACGTTCAAGGTTCGAATCCTGGTTGATCCATTATTTTATTTTTTCAAAGGCATAATTTTATTTTTAAAGGAATTTTTAAGGCAAATTAATGAAATTCATACTGATTTCTTATAGCAAATAATCATTATGCAATCTTATGAATATCGAAAGTTTATTTCGCTGAGTGTAGCTGTCATAAAATGGAGGAATTTCTGAATCATGCAATTGGTAAAAAAATACCCATTAGAGGAAACCTCATACAATAAAAAAATGGTTATATTTTTAAACAGTGATAGGTGAAAAAAAGTGCAAAAACCAAGCGTATCCGGCACATCGTTAGTGGAAAGCGCAGCTTCTTTCAGTTTTTTAATTTTATAAAAACTAAAATAATATTTGAAACTATACACTTTTGGAACAAATAAGACAAAGTAAGACAAATGATAATTTTTTTATATACATAAGTAATCTAATGCTTCAAAATAATTTTTCCAGATCGTCGATTGTAAAACTTACGTTAACAATTGTTTTGTGTGCAAGGAACATGGAGGAACTTAGAAAAAAGTTGCACGTAGAGTCATACGGAAAGCTGAATGGTAAGGATAAAGGTAAGCGAGAAATTCTAGATTGTAGAAAATTGTCGCTCCAGGCAATTGATGTATTTATTTAAAAAAAATAGGTTTATGGAGTCCGGGTCCATCGACAGTTAGAAAGATTATTGATTTTTTTGGAGTAGTTGCCTACAAGATTAAAAGCAGTGGCAGTACACAAGGTGTGAATCACCTTGTTTCGAATTTTTCAGATTCTCTTTCATCCGAAATTAGTGATGCCGAGTCTGACTAAGATATATGAGAAATATTAATTTATTGATTCGTCGTTTCCATAACCATACCAATAAAGGCATGAATAAAAACAAGTAAAAGTAGTAATTGCTGTCCACTCCTAGGGGTGCATGTTTATTAGAAGGATATTTCCATTTCAAACATTATAATTGATTTCGTGCTTCATGCAACAACAAAAAAACATGATTAGTTAAATGTATTTCAATCCATGAGGGTGACTTCATTAAAAACATGCTGTTAGAGGATCAGCATACAACACCTTACCGGGTTTAATGGCGACGAAAGAAACAATACCGGTAAGAATTAGAAGTTGTGTCTCTCAAAACCCTACGCTCAATTTCAACTACTTTTATTCAATTGCACAACCTGCCGTGCACTTAATATACAACCTGCCATGCTCTTGATAGGTCCAATACTTTCTCCTCACATCTTTGGTTCTAGCAGAAATTGCTGTCCACTCATAAGGTTGCATGTTGATAAGAAGGATATTTCCATTTCAAACATTATAATTGATTAAGTGCTTCATGCAACAAAAAAAAAAACATAATTAGTTTAATGTTCAAGTAAAAGTATTTTTTTTGCATTCATTGATTAAGTACCATGAATACCATGAATTTACTGTCTAGCAAACTGCTACATAATCAATATGCAAAAATATGTAATTTTTTCCCATTTTGGGGAAACCTGGCTTTTTTGCAATGCGTGGATAAATACCCATTTTGTAGCATAAACTGCTTTTACTCATTAATGGGTAAATCGAGTTTACCCATTAAATAGGGAGAAGCACTTGTAGCGAACATAGCTGTTTTTTTAAACCCATTAATGGGTTTTTGCAAACATCCGTGTAGAAATTTCGTGACACACTCAGGCAAATAAACTTAAGAATTTTATAAGGTTCAACTTAGGGCCTGTTCATAAACCACGTAGACTTAGTTTTGAAAATCTCAGCCCCCCTCCCCCCTCGTAGACTTTTCTCCATACAATTTTTTGAAATTTTGTATGGAGCGTAGACTTTGGTCAAACCACCCCCCCCCCAGAAAAGTCTACGTGGTTTATGAATAGCCCCTTATGAACGATGCTTTGGAATTTTATAAGCCTGACTTATGAATGGATTCCGTTTTATACGACGTTGTTCTTGAACGTCTTTAAGCTTTCCTGTTCACAATTGCTGATATATATTAGTGGTCAAATCACTGGACCCATAACATCAACGTTCAAGGTTCGAATCCATATTGTTCCATTTTTAATGCGAAATAATATAATGCTGAGGCCTCCGCTTCGTCGTACGAACTACGGACTCGAGGGTGCGATCAGCGGTTTGCAACGAGTGCTCAACAGAGTGGCTTCAATGTTCGACTTCCATCTTTTGCGTGCAGTTCTCCGTCGAAGCTGCCTTCGAGCATCGGGGTAGCTGATAATGGCTACATTTTTGTGTCTATACTAGTATGTTTTTTTTAAGACTTGACTAATTCTGATTTGCTCGTTTATGGATGTGATAATTTTTGTAACATTGTTTTTTTTACATGCTTTACCAACATCATTGGGGCTGCAGAAAACCTGTTGATGTAAATTTATAAATAAACAAATAAAATAAAAAATATGTTTTCAACATCATTATTTCTCGAGTAATTCATGATTAGGGCCTAAAAGCCATTTGTAAACAATGACTTTAGACGTTGATCCCTCACGAATCACGAGAATCTCACTATATCCAGCTACCCCATATGGTAGAACTAACATTCTTCTACCAGATACTCCTTTCATTTCACGAGAGTGATTTAAGATTCAAGAGAAATCGACCTAATTTACCGATAGATTACATTTTAAATTTACAATTTTTTTCTTTGTATAGTGGATTAACAAATGTCATCGTTATTTTCTTACCTAAATTTTGTTAAAAATACTGCATTGCTGCTCATTGGGCTGCGTGCAGTTTTTGTATAAAGAACCTGTTAATCATTAGTCGCAGATGACTTATACGTGAACCTCACTCTGACAACGGTAGCAATTTTCGAGGTGCGAAGAGTGAACTTCATGAGCCGTATTTGATGTTTCGTGAGAATGCTACAGTAAATAGAATCGAGTCATTTTGTCAGACAAAAGAAATAACTTGGCATTTTATTCCACCGGAAGCTCCTGAATTTGGTGGGATTTGGGAAGCTTCCGTGAAAAGTGTTAAATATCATCTGAAGCGGATTCTCAAAGGTTCGTTGTTGACATTCGAAGAATTTTATACCTTGTTAACACAAGTAGAAGCAATCCATAACTCGCGACCCCTTTTATCGCATTCGGTTGACCCAGCTGAGGGTGAAGTAATTACTCCAGCTCACTTCCTTGGGCGCCCAATGACTGCCGTTCCTGAACTCTCTTCCGATGGCCTCTGCAAAAATCGCTTATCAAGATGGCAGCACTTGCAGCAAATGCGACAACATTTTTGGAAGTCTTGGGCCCATGATTACCTCGTCAGTCTTCAACCCAGAGGAAAAAATTATAATCGATTTCCGAATGTTCGTCCCGGTATAGTAGTTCTTCTGGAGGACAAATCTCTCCCTCCACAGCAATGGAAGTTGCGTATAATTACTCATGTTTATCCTGGAGAAGACAGTCTTGTCAGAGTAGTAAATGTGAAGGTTGGAAACATGATTTATAAACGGCCAATAAACAAAATTTCCATTCTCCCTATAGAAGATAACATTTCCACTCGAGGGCCATTGGATGCAAGCAATCTTCGCCCGGGGCTGGATATTTGCGATAGCGAAATGTCCTGATGCACGCTCGCCACCTTTTGTACCAGGATATCGAGAGCGAGAACCAACCAATCACAGAGCAGATTTATTTTCAGAAACATTTTTTGTTGTACTACCGTCAGCTATAAGTAGCTATTACCATAATCATCATCAGTTTTAAAAAGTATACCGAATAATAAACACTATTTTGAAACAAAGTGAATTTGTTAAATTTGTTAAGAAATTGTTAAACAAAGTGCTTGAGTTGAAGCTTTACTTCGCCCCTTTCTGCGACCACCCCAAAGAGTTGTTCGAACTCATTTCAGAGCTCGTTGATAAGAATTTTTCGTAGAAAGGGCCTGTTGTGAAGGAAATTCTCGTCGTTGTGTTACCAGTGGTGGTGACGGTGTTGCCGTTTAATGGTAGTGGACCATTTGCGCTCATAATAATCGAGCATTCAGCGCCGCCAGTACGTAGGTGTGTGTGTGACAGTGGGTCATCGCAGCCATACCGTGTCGACAATGTGTCGGTTTCCAGTTAGCAGTGGGCTAATTTTGTTGGCGTGAATATTGTAACAATTGTGAAACAACGTAGTTAGCAGTGAGCTAACGGGCTAGTGAATTCGTCCTCATCTATGTTGGCATAGAGCCAACAAAAAAAAAATAAATATTTATTTTTTCCTTTTTCCCCCCCCCCCCCCCCCCCCCCCCCCCCCACCTAAAACCCCCCCGGAAATCCCCCAAAAGAAAAATTTTCTGTAATGACCTTTCAATCGGAAGAAGCTGTCGAGATACGCTTCGAAGTACCTGATTTGGTCGAGAATTTTACTCAGTTCATCCCAGGGACCTGGTTATTTTCCTGACGCTAACATCATAGACTAACTCTAAGACCAGTAGGTCCCGAACAAATACGATATTTTTCTTGGCTCAGTCAGTACTAGCACATCGGTCTCCAAGCTCGGTCCCAAGCGTTAATAACACGCCCCTAATAATGAACTCACACGAACACACTCTCAAATATTCTGTCAAAATAACACAGCAAATCAAAACAAAGGCGCAAATATGTATAGTTAGGTGCTGGCTTCAAGGTGTACTTCGGACCAAGGGGTTCTACAACAGTGAGCCAATTTCAAATCGCTAGTTGCATATTGATTGTTGCTAACATCTCTTACAACCAAACGTCAAAAGATTCATTTATTTTTAAAAATACTGGCGTCCGTACCGTAACAAACGCCAGATGGGCCTTATTCAAATAAGGCCCGTGATATGTTGCATACTGTCAAATGCAAGTAAATAGGATAGGGTTTTCAGGTCCCTGCTTCATCATTAACTTTAACCGACGTATGTATGATGAAATACATACATTTACTGAACTACTATAAGGCTTTAGTTTCATTTAGATTATCATCAACATTACTATTGCCGATTTACCAATCAAAAGTGTCACAATAATTATAGACTCATCCTTTAGGTGCGGAATTGAAAAAATCTTCATCATTGGGTTCAAACTGACGTCGCGGCACATCTAAATCCAGATTCAAGACGATCGAAAAATCCCACGCTGGCGAATCAATATTTGAAAAATCATGTTTCCTCTTTTGAATACGAATCCATCTACTTGCATCGCATGCCATCTTTTTGAAGTTAATATTTAAAATCTTAACCAATCTTTTTTTCTATCTACGAAGCATACATTGCACAAAAGCAAAACAAAAAATTTCATGCATTCAAGATAAAGTTGCACCTTTCGGGTTCGAAAGCATTTCACTTGTGAAAGCAACTTCCCATGAGTTGTGATTGAAATGTAGCCATGCGTCCGGCACCTTAATTGTCACGTCTTTTTCAATGCGAACGAAACGAAATTCAACGAAGAATTTTAACCGTGCAAACAAGTAAACACACGAAAAATGACAGTCAAACTCATAGCATACTATGATGAACACATTAAAACCATCACAAATACATGCGTACAACGCAAATGTACATAAATAGCTTATTTTAGATACATTCCTTAGAGTCAAAACAATTGTTTTGTAAACTATTTTCAAAACCCCCCTTTAAATATCACTTAAATATAACTTAGATTTAAGATTATGTTGTTGATGCAGGTAAAACACTAAAACAAAGTGGATTCAATAAAACCTGTACAAAAATATAATCTAATTAAATAGATTCTACATTCAAATACAATTTTGTTTTCATTACTTGCGTTTTATACATTTTTTAATAGAGTCAGCCTCGCATAAATCAAAAATCATGAGTGGTTTATTGTCACAAGATACCATACGCTTGAAAAGAACAATATTACGAATGTCCGAATTGTTTTTCTTTTATAATGACTATAGACCACCATGAGACTTTTACGCATTATAAAAGGATAAGCTTTTTCTGGTGGAATTTGATCGCGTTTGTGAAAGTGTTTCAGTTTTTTGAAAAAGTGTTTCAGTTTTTTAATTTTTATTTTTCAAAAAGTTATCAAGTGAAGAGTTAAATTAAATTTTCCTAGGTTACCAATTTCAGGAAACATATTCTTTTTATATTATTGAGTATTAAACTTCACATTGGGAATGATTTCCAAGATGCGCTCAGACAATTTGGTCGATGAAAACTTTAGCACATATCTAATATGTACCTTTGCGAGAATTCCTTCACATTTGTCAATCCCAGGCAATGAGAAAGTGGACTCGTTCGCAAAGGCGAGCGTACAGGAAGACGACTTGTTTAATAGACAAATTTCACACGATGATTTTTACTATTTAGTGGCATACCTTTTCGAGTTGACAAACCGATTGGGACACTGGAAATCGGGTACGGTTGTGTCATATTTTTCAAGAGCATTGTTTAAGGACCTATCTTCACTACTAGTCAGATGCACATGTCCATAGAACTAGCGGATAGAAATTTTTGCCGGTGTGGAAACGGTTACGATGATATCGCTCCCACAGTCTGGCTATGTACAGATAGGAGCGCCGTCAGAGTACGATTTTTGAGTAGACTAGTGGCTCGAGGAAGAGAATATATGTTACTATCAAAGACGTGTTGGAATCTCACGTTCTTTGATATATTCAGTCGATCTATAGGTTTCTTAAAATGTATTTATGTATGTTAGGTAGCCCCTTTCTAAGACCTTGTCATGTATGCAGCTCCACTTAATAGAAAGATCAAACTGTGTTACCGGTTTGTATTCACAGTAACGCTGTATGAAGGGCCAAAAACGGTAGGGTGGACCTGTAAGCAGAGACACTTACGTGAATTCCGCAGGAACATAAGATTCTCCTTCCAACGATACGATCCAACAAATCGACACACCCAATTCGCAATACTTATTAAGCTTTCTACAGGATGGCTTGTTAAAAAGGGCGCGTCATTCTCACTGAAACTGTTGGAGTAGAATTCACAGCTTCACAATCGAATAGGTAGTAGATAGTGTTGTCGCTGTGAATGTCAAAAGTGGCGCCTCTCTATCTTACAAGCCTTTCCTCTACTGTTTATTCCCTCCTAGACACCGGTTGTCATACCACTCCATTGTCCAATTCCAGCTTGAGTGATATCCGGATGCTACCTCCCTTCCCAATATATATTCAATGTCATGTATAAAATATTGTGAATGTATAAAAGAATGATTATACTTTCCATTTGTGAACATGAAAGTTTAGATAATGTAGATAACGAGAAAAAAAAATTGATTTTAAATTATTTTACAAAACTTGGAACATCCATGGATGATCTGAAATTATATAGCATATAAAGTAGTAAACCTAAAATTTCGATGTGCTGTTTCGTTTTCTTGCATCGCAATAGTTTTTTGTAGTGAGTCTCGTAGGTACTATAGTTATTTTAATGAAATGAATATCACATAATTTAATATCATAACACAAAATAATAAAGTGACGCTATAATCTAAAATAATAATACTAACTTAGCTAAGTAACTTAGCTGGTCATCCGGTCATCGAAAGATTTGCAGCTTCTCTGGCATTAAGATGTACTAAGATAAGATTTTTTTTGCACAATTATAGTCAGAGAACATAATAAGCCTACACAAGATATACCTGACATCCACTGGTTTGTTACTGAAAATAATATAATAGATAATAGATAATAGATATGAATTAATATCATAATAGTCTTTGAAAAGCTGAAAACAGCTAACAATATGGCGAAATAGATTTCACATGAGTATGAATTATGCCAAAAATGAAACTTTATAAACCTAAAAGAAAAAAAAATTCAATATATCTTGTTTGTCTGGACCCACAAATGATTCATTACTTCTGTGAAATAGGAAATGAATGCTTGTAAATTGTTAGTTTTTGAGTTATAAAGTTTTTAACCTTTTTTGAGTAAAATTTGGGATATTTGATCCTTTCTAAAAAAAAAACGTTAAAACCATTCCTACTTTTTCAAATACATAGTGTGGGTTAGGTGGGCTGAACCTTAAAAAGATGCATAAACGCATATAGTGAAGGGGTGTTATAATATAAAATGACAATAAAAATTCTATTTGTGATTACATGTCTGCAAATTGTGGTCCTGATGCAATTGTAGACGGACTTGCGTACCCTGAAAGTTTAGACGATGTACCATAGCCACGAGAAAAAAATTATTTAAAATTATTTTACAATAATTGGGAATTCCATGGATGATCTGAAATTAGATACCGTATAAAGAATAGTATATGTAAAATTTCGATGTGCTGCTCTGTTTCCTCGAATCGCAATAATCATTTGTAGTGAATCTCGTAGGTATTACAGAGATTTTAATTAATGAAATGAACCAAATGAAATCCACCTGTTGCTACGATAATTATACAAAAAAGTGAGTAGATAAATGTAGTGGCAAAAACAAATTAATGTGATATAACCACAAAGGAACTGACTCTTAGCTTCGGGTCTTGACAAAGAATCCCTACCGAGCCCTTGCGGTCGATCTATAGGTTTCTTAAAATTTGCAAAAATCAGCATGAATGGTACATTCATCCTTAGAGGCTTGCTGATTTGGGTAATTACTCGAAAAATCGAGTTTTTTTTGTTGCAAAGATGACAAATATTGAGATTCAATCTCTCTATATGGTACCTGGTGATGAAATGCACCCCTCAAGAATCTGATCACTTTATTTTAATTAGGTCATTAGTCATATCTGTTCTCTATATGATCTTAGGAAAATCTTACTGAAATATGAATTTATTACTGAAAATATGTAAAATGTTATATGTTGATCTCCGAAATGTTCTCCAAAGAAGCGTTTTTCGAAACCACCAGGTGACATGGCACACTGCACGGGGTTTAATGCACCCCCCAATAACGATGTTGGGTTTTCATTCTAGGAATTGTTTAAGCATACCTGTAGGCGCTGACTGTGAGTAATTATTGCAGGAAGTATAACATAAATAATGAGCGCCATCAAAATACATTTACAGGGTTTCCACTTTGGATAATTCCTTGATTGCTTCACTCTGAACATAAATTTGAACATCAACGTCCGTTTAGGAGTTACCAAACAGTTCAGCGCATTTGGCCTCAAAGCCAAGTCAGAATTTTCGACATCAAAATCGTTAACTTGTGATTGAAAATTATTTTGTTTTTTCCGCACATTGTAGCCAATTGTTTTGAATATAATTTACCATGAATTTTGTTATTTTATTTTTTAATTTAAAGCAAAATTGGTAATTGTTTTGATTAGAAAAGACTGGAAACCATAAATACTATCACTAATACTATGAAAAGATGAGAATAATGTCTCCTAACACGAAATATCAGAGTAGCTTGTTAAACCCGAGAGGTGCATTTACACTATATTTACACCAGAGTTTTTAATAGAAGAGTTACCGAAAAAGTGAATCCAAATCTATGAATGAGATAAAGTCTGTCCACGTTAAATTTCGGACACTTTTATTTAACTGTAGTTTTTTAATTATATCACGGGCTGCTGCAACGTTTCAATTAAATGCCAGCTGAAACCCCCCACTTTATTGCGTGGTACAAGATGTTTACATTCTTATTGCATTTGGTAAAATGGCGTCAATTCAAGTCGAAGTGCGCAAACACATTCTGTACGAACGGCAGTGAAATCCGACGTTGTCGTTACGCGATCTTGTCAAGAGACTAAATCTACCAAAAAGTAACATGTTTACTGTTTGCAAATTGTTTGACCAGCACTTGAATGTGGATCGAAAGGTTGGAAGCGGAACAAGCCGAAAAGTATGCTCCCACCAAACGGATAAGAAGGTGGTAGCCATTATTGAGAAAAATCCCAACATTTCTGTGCGAAATGTGGCTCGCAAAGTTGGAAAATCGAAGGCATAAAATAAAGGCGTACAAAGTGAAAAACCCGAGTAACACATCTTTATGCTTTTATGTTGAGTAAGCTTCTTTATAACCAAATCTAGTAATATAAAAGTATTTTCAACCGTTATAAAACTTGTGGGTTGCTGGGAAGGTGCCCAACCGTGATGACAAGCAAAATTTCACTGCAAAAAGTTGTGCTGAGGAGCTTTAGTTAGTTAGTTCATGCAAAACATTTCTTGTACCATAATGGACGACGAAATATATTTGCTCGAAGACTTTCAACAGCTTTCGGGTCTGACTTTTTATACCGCAATGCAAAAGAAATGCCGTTGCCAAGTATTTCCGGACAAAGGAGGTGTCTAAATTTCCCAAATAATATTTGGTTTAGCAAGCCATATGTATTTGTGGTAAAAAATCCAAATGTTTCCTCTTTATTGGCACTATCAGCAAGGATGTGTACGAGAAAGCAGGTTTGTAAAAGCGGTTGCTAGAGTTTATAAGAAGCCACGACTCTCCATCTCTTGATATGATATATGCCACAAGAGCTAAAAAACGTGCCGAAATACCCAAGCGGCCTAACTGTCCAGAACTTCACCCGATAGAAAACTACTGGGCTCTGGTTAAGCAGAAACTCCTTGAAACTAAGAAGAAAGTAAATGGGATCGACGATTTCAAAAAAAGATGGAGAACCGCAACCGCTAGCGTATCTGAAGATACTGTACGGAATCTGATGGAAGATTGTGTACCACAAAAAGTTTGACAAATTCACAGAATGAAGAATTAATATCTTAATCAACTGTTTTTTGCTGTATATATAACTCTATTATAGAGAAATAAACAATCGGTTTTATTGAATCAAGCTTCGATTTGGTTGCTGACGTTAACTTAGTGTCTGACATTTAACGTGGACAGGTATTACACCTACAGTTGTTCTGGTTGTTGTTGTTTCGTATTTACGTGTCTTTCAGCCTGAGACTGGTACATCACGCCAGGGAGAGGACCTGGACCCTATAAACCGAACTAATCAACACATGGGCCGACACCCACGGCTTTGATCAGAGATTTTTCGTTTCATAAAATCCCAATGGCACCGACTGGAATTGAAACCAGACCAACTGGGGTGAGATGCGATATACCTACAGAATTGGCACGTGAAGGTATTTGTTGGTATTTGCGAGCAATACCTTGAAACATTTTCGGTGATGATGATTGGCCGAACTTTTGGTTTCTATTATGTAAATTATGTATTCTACACTACTGAGTGATTGAAAACACGCAGATGCAAAAAATGCATTTCTTCTCTATAAATTGGCAATACGTCGCTGCGAACGATAACAGATTTGTTTGCGTTTGCGTAAGCTGTTTACTGGTATCAAAACAACAAACTAAGGACAGAGCAGCTTCTTGTGTGTTCATGGATTTTTCATAAGCTGCCAACTATTGCATTGTTAAAATATGTTTAACCGTTTCAATCGTGGGAAAGTTTCGCATCGGAAAACGTGCAAAGTTTTACCCAGGAGCAGTCGATAGTCACAGATCACGACCTCGAAATTGTCTAGAGAACAACACACTTTCTCAGCATCAGTCGTCGCCGACCATCCGCCTCCCTCAAGCTGCAGTCGAGCTACATAGGTATAGATACGAGTAAATATTTTAAACTAGCGAAGAAAGGAGAAAGCTTGTTGTTTTATAACATGTGGGAAATGGGAAGCCTTTTCGATGCCTGTAGCAGTAGGCTTTAACTGGTATGGTGGTTAGCCTCCGCTGAAAGAAGAAGCAAAAGCAGTACCTTATGATGTGCAAGATTCACCGACGATAGTTCTGCCGCGCTCCTTACTTTGTTTTGTCCTTGGTACTTCGGTGAAGATGGTTCGGGAGTGTAGTATGAGGATTAGACCGATGCAACCTTTTGAAATTTTTGCTTTCCTATGCTTAAACGATTTCAAACCGCGTCATGAACAGTCTCTCGAAATTTGAGCCCATCTGATAAGAAACTGACGCTGCACTCGCCATTTGATGTTTTCATGGACTTTACTATGGAGAAAGCCACCTTTTTGTTCATTGTCTACCAGCATTTTCCATAACTCTTCTGACAAAACGATCTATAGATATTCTTATAGTAAATAAAACTACAATTTTTATGAATATTGTTTTTGAACAAAACATCAAATGAAAAAGTTATCAATTATTTAGGAAATTGATAATATTTTGGCAGTATCAAACAGCTGCTCAACCAGCAGCACTATATTGTACAGTGTCATAGTAGCCATGATTTTTGTGCTCTATTCCACGTGCCAGAAAAATCAATGTTACCTGCCAGCTCTTGTTCCTTACATTTATTCGAAAAGTGATGTTCTGCAAAGATGTTGCATAGAAAACTATCTCTCAGTTAAGTTGAATATTTCAACAGCAGATTGAGCGAGAGATTCATTCATTCATTCTATTAATGTCTCTTTAAACTGTACGTCTGCTGTAGACGGTTTAGTTCATTCAAGTAATGCAAACAAAAAATTGAGGTTATCCATATTTATTCCCATGCAAATTTCAAATTTATTGTGCAAAGTCAGTTTTTAACTAAATTAGTTCAAATTTCGGAAGGTTTATGACGACTTAATTTGAAATGGTATATGCAACGGAGAGTGGAAAATTTCCAAATTTGCATCAGTCTAATGAGGAAGCTACCTCAGTTCAACAGTTTCACTTTCACTTCGTTGTTCATAGTTTATGTAGGTTTGTAGGAGAGTGAAAGTTGTTTAAAATTTAATAGCGTGAAGTTTTTATTTCTATTCTCATAATGTCATTCTTGTGAGCGCGAACATGACAAAGGATTTCACCAGGCCAACATTTCCTAAGATTGGTAAATTACATGCTACTTTAAAGTTGACATTTGGAGGTGTGGTGAGGTTATGAGAAAGGTTTGTTTTTGTGATTGTGGCGAGATTGTTATTTGATATTAATGTTATTTCATTATCCAAAACAGAAATATCATATCACACTGATCGGCCCTTGGAATTGCCCTGTTTCATATAGCGACCCGTTTGAAGTTCGTTCCTTCCCCGTTTGTTTTTAAAGTTAAGTACGAGGCCCAATGCAGACGAAATAAAAATGATTTTCCAGACATTTTTTTTAAATTTTATTTTTTTCCCACGTTTTGTTTGCGGAGTTCGCAGTTACTTAATGTTGCCTTATATTTTGCCATGAATGAAGTTCTTCTTCTGTACTTGATGTTTGTACTCCAAGGGGTTAGTGTAGAAGAGCGCACATTTTTTCATGGCTACATAATTCCACAGTAAATTATGCAACGGTACTGCAGTTCTCCTTAAGGATTTTGAATCCACCTCCCACCATCGTCAGTGCTGTTGGTGGTTGATAATGTTTCTTTTTTATTGGGAAAGCTTGCTTTGTACGTGCAATGCAGTATTTATGGGGTTCTTTTGCTGCAGTATTATGTATAGTTTAAGTACGTAGAAATGTTTTCAATTCCCCTTCATAGCATCACTTTTGTTGATACGTGCATACAGAAACATTTAAGGACGACGAATGTTGTTATGGTACCATAGAGTTAAATGAATAATTTTTTCTGTATTATGTACGCAATAACAGTAGACTGTCCAATTGTTTAACCAAGTCCTCTGATTTTTGCTCTCCATCATATATGTATATTGGCTTCATACTCCAATAGTCTGTTTACAAACAGCTCATAAGCTAATAACTGGACCTGTTGCAACCGTATAAGTTTGAAAAAAAAATCGCTTTTTAGATAATATTCAATTTTAATTCACCCAAAACAATAATTAAACTACTTTAAACTTAATTAGTTCTATATGGTATGCAGATTAGTTTCATTCAAGATAGTAAAGGACTGAAATGGTCTTGTAAAATTATACATTTACTAAATGGCATTTAGTTTTACATGCAAGTATCCACTCATTCTGAGGATAAACAATATAAAAATATTTTTAACATAAAAAAATCACCGCAAGCTGGATTTCAACTGGTTGACAATCTGGAAAGAGGGTGCAACCAATCACCGGTACTTCCACAAGTCCTCACAAGTTGACGTAGCCTGGGCATTGTGTCAATTTGACAATAGTGAAGTGAGAGGCTGTGACTGAAGATCGTGGACCTGGAAGTCACATTGTATATTTTCTATTCTCATTTTTAATTGATTGGGACGCTCAATTAAAGGCTCAATTTGTTTTTTTAAGCATAATGTTCGAGAGCATTGCCCAGTGATCAAAAAGACTGATAAAATCCAGGACATTGCCAGTAATTAAAATCCCACAACGAAGTTAAAAAACTATGAACAACAACCGCATTTTCAAGACATTTCTGACATTCAACGAGACGACTCACTACCGGTCCAAAGAATCCCTCAAACAACATAAGCGTTGTTTAAAAACAAATACAAAACTGTCATCTATACCTTATTACGCCCGCGAGCCTTAAAATTTTATAGACTACGCAAAAAAGATACTACTTTAATTACACCAACAAATAAAAAATCATCGAGGTGAAAAGAATAGTTTGTGTGAGCTCCATGACAATTATTGATCATTTGACAATAAACCAAACCTAATATCCATTGTAATAACTTCGCCATGATACAGAATTAGTCAAGATTAAAAAGTTTACATAGTAACTGTTCAAAAGACAGCTTTGACGTGTGTTATCCAACATTTTAACGAGAGCTAATGGCCGCCAAGATTGAACTCGGTTTATGGAAGGGAGTAAACGACTTGACTTGTGGCTTAGGTCGTTAGACAGCTAATCGATAATATTTGATCGATTATCTGTCAAACGGCGTAAGTCACACATCAATTCGCTTGCTCCCTACCAGAAACCGAACTATACCGAGACGGTCATTTGTACTCGTAAAATGCTGGATACATTGTCTTTTAAAATCTGTTTGTGTTGCTGCACGTTGTGATGTGTGTAGGGTTTCGGATTGAAAACATTTACACCTTCGAAAAACAAAGAATTTTGTGAAGCACCGTACAAAAAATATGGGTGTCCTAACATCGTCCGCGTTTCTAGTGTTATATCTATGAATATTACATCTATTACCTTTCAAAATCAAACGCTTTAATTTCTGTAATCTCTATATTTGTGTATGATTAGCTTAACACAAAAATAGAAGAAAATTCAATGTGAGGAGAGATAATTGATACGTACAATTGTATTGTACTAGTAATAGTAATAGTTTCTGCTTGAACAGCACTGTAAGTGGGGTTTTAAGTTAGTTTAAGTTTTATAAATGTCTTTAACACGTGATTGATTTTATTTGTTTTCCATTAATCAAAGGTCCGTTGTATGTGCTTGAGCGAAGTGACATAATTGCTCGTATTGTGACGAACCGCGTGTTGCGTGCAAGCCCGTCGTTTGCAAGTGCGCTACTACGCTCATCGACGCTAAGGATTTGACCCACACAAACGATAAGGATGACTGACAGTGCGAACGTCATAAAAACATACATATAATTGATAATAGTTAACATATCGTGAAGAGTGAGTTGTTAATCCACGATAGCTATTTCTGTAAGGGATCTGATCTTTTTTTTTCTTTTTCAAATTACTTAAATTACCTAATTTACAGATTATACCTAAGCCTACAAAAAACATAAAAAGTTGTTCACCCTTCGAATTAGTTGAAGACAAAATGGTAAGATATTGTACTTAACCTATTTTCCTTAAACTAATGAAATTAACATTATAGTTTGTGTGTTGTGTGTGTGTCTTTACAATCAATCTCCCACTGATCGGCAGTGCTTTTATGGAAGAAACTTATCTGCATTTCTTCAGTAATATATATGTGATCACTATGTGCAAACATGTTTAGCCCTGGAGATTGAAGGTGACAGCTCTATTGAAAATCCAACGACCCATTTCAAGAATGCCTGTTCATACACGTACATTATGAGGTCATCTTCATATACAATAAGCCCCGCATGAAAATCTTCACACATCAAATGGATATGTGAAGAGTTTTCACACTTCCAGAATCAAAAATGGAAGTTCTTGATCCTGGCGTGTAAATAGTTAAGGTATATTTTTGATAATCAAAACGACCTCATCAATGTTCCTTATCTGATGCTGGAAAACTCGTCTGGATGCAGGAGCGGGTCACTAAAAACACAAAAAAATGGGAAAACAATCCATCTCAAGAAACACGACCATAACATACTATGAGAGGGATTCCATTCTCAACGCCCTACGCAAAGCACTCGGAAAAACTATAATTTCACCAATATTTTTGAATTTTCTTTCCGCGAAAACGACGCAGCAAAAACAAAACACGTCATTTTCAAAGCACGGATTGCTGCGATCCTTCATGAAATTAACATTATAGTTTGAGCGTCGAAACTATTGCTACACCACAAAAGCATGTTTTAGCTACAAAAACTCCGAAAAGTAAACACCGCGGATATTTTCCATCTTTGATTGGTCATGCCGTGCCCTTTTGCCGTTTCATCGCTTCTCGATTGCTGCTGCTTCAAATATTTTCTTTTGGCCAATAATGAAGACCATTGTCATCATTTTGAGTAAATTTCTGGCCTGTCGTGCTGCAGTCGTTGTTGATGCGTGTGCATACTTGAAGGCGATTTACAGAAACCACGTGTGTGACGATGGGTGAAGAGAAAAATTGCGCCAAGTGCTGTGAAGCGATCACCGGCATAGAATTTGTTACATGCCGTGAATACTGCGGTGGCATGTTCCACATGGCATGTGGCAATGCGCCACGGGCACTTTTGGGCAATTTCACGCCGCATCGTGAAAACTTGTTTTGGATGTGCGATAAGTGTGCAGAACTATTCGAGCATTCACAAAGCCGTTCTATTGCTAAAGCTGCTGATGAAAAATCACCGTTGGTGTTTCTCGCTAAAGCAATCAGCAACCTAAATACCGAAATAAAGTATCAGGCAATGTCCCCAAATAAGGCATTCGAATGTCAATCTGGTTCCAAGCAGGTTGTCCAGACTCACTCCTCTTCAATCCATCGTTCAAAGCGGACCACACGAACCAAGTCATCTTGTGCGTCAAGTGAAGTGTAGCGAAAAAAAAAACCGCGTGCGAGTGATTGATAGAAAATTTCTTTAATCATCTTAAAAAATCGATCAAATAACAATTTTTTATGGTCTAAAAAAATTGTAAATAGAGCGTAATTCGTAGGTTATTGCTAGTCGTAAGGTGTAAATAGTAAAAAAAAGAGAAAAAGTAGATAATCTTTAGAGTTAGGTTAGGTTAAGATTTCATGCTTGGGTAAAACCAAGTATGGAGGACTCGGCTAAGGGTGGGTTCCAACTTGCCACCCGACAAAGATAAAGAATGATTGGAAGCATCATTACCCAAATCAGACAATGAATTTGAATACTTAATGGAATTATACGGACGAACAAATGAAAACGGACACAGACGAATAACAATCCATAAAAAGCTGAGACAAAAATATAGAAAACAATGAAAAAAAAAACAAACAACTCAAAAATAGAAACAATCACGACGAAACAGAACTAAATGCTAACCAACATCAAACATCGACCACAGCCAACACAAAGACCAACACTAACAGCTCACCAACACCGAGTACAAGTATAAACGATACAACAGAAGACAACAGTAAGAACATCGACAAAAACAACAAGAACCACCAAGAAAATTGGGTTATAAACGATCAACACAATATAGTATTTATTGAACCAATCTCAATCAAGGAAGGTGAAAAACCCCTAGAAATCATGCAAGTGGGTAAATTTTCACATAAATCAAAACTGGACAAAATCACAGAACTCAAACGGGCAGGACAATACAGATACAAGTTAATCTTCAAAAGACCAAAGGAAATGGAAAAAATGCTTAATGCAACACAAACACTTAACAACAACAACTACAGAGCATTCATTCCTAAAATGTTACTTGAAACGGCAGGCATCATTACCAACATACCAACGTCAACGGGAAATTTTTCAAAACGCGATATCCGAAAAGAAAATCATTCGAGTTGAAAGAATTAAAAGACGTAAAGATCCGAAAGACGCGCGATCAGGAATAGTTGACACACGATCGGTGAAAATTACGGTTGATGGACCACAACTACCTAGGACAATACAAATATATGGAGTATAGGCAAAACCAGAACTTTACATTTATCCAGTGAGAATATGTACAAAATGTTGGGGACTAGGGCATAAAAGTCTAGCTTGTAAAAGTTAGGCAACCTGCATAAAATGTGGACAACATCAAACAGACGATCACACTGAATGTCAAAAAACAAACAGACGTAAACGTAGAAACTGTGGTGATGATCATTTACCGACAAGTAAGGATTTCCCGGAACGTATAAGAATGGAACATCTAAATGTTGCAATGACGGTTAACAAAATGACATTTCAAGAAGCAGAACAGCTATACCCAAAACCTGACATTAGCACTAAAAACAGATATGTTCTCCTGGAGTCTACCGTTGAATTCCCAGAAATGGAACAGCCAAGTACGACAAACAGAGAGTTTAGA
This sequence comes from Aedes koreicus, assembly GCA_024533555.2. Lineage (NCBI taxonomy): Eukaryota > Metazoa > Arthropoda > Insecta > Diptera > Culicidae > Aedes > Aedes koreicus. Next base: position 46,362 of record JAHHFK020004613.1, on the reverse strand, counting down.
CAGGTGAGCAGAACAAACAAGACGAACATGGATTACAAATACATCGTACAAAAACTGACAAACATTAATACCACAAATCAGACAAATAAACCTAAACCAGTAACACAGAAAAATACTTACCCAATAGTTGAAATTATCCCGGAACAAGTAAGAACCATTGAAAATAACCCGTATAAAGTCACACAAACTAAAAAACTACAAACAGAACAAAAAAAAAAACATTACAATCCAATTACAAATCATCTTTTCCAAAATAACAGACAAGAAAACATACAACAAACCCGATATTGACTTACAATTGATTGAGATTACAACAGTGATACAAAACTTATTAGGTAATTCAAAAGAACAATATAAAACATCACAATTTTTCTCTAAGAAATTATGGATCAGACCCGTTTAGGAGATTTGAACATATCCCAACTAAACATCCACAGTTTAAGACCTCTTCATAAAAAAGAATCAATCAAACCTTACTTTAAAACGAAAATTATTCACATTTTCTTACTTCAAGAAACTTGGCTAAAGCCAAATGAAAAATTTAAAATTCTAAACTATGGCTTCATTAAAAGCTATAAAACAGATCCACCCCAAACTCATATACGATGAAATTATAATTCCAAACATAGAATTAGAACTAACAGCAGTAAAAATTAAAAACCTTAAACAATCAATAATATTTCTATCTAATTATATTTCACCAGATTCTACATTATCAACAATTAAAAATCATTTAGAAAATCTTTTCAACTATTTAGATAGAAGTACAACCCCAATTTTATTAGGTGGTTTTAATCCCCACCGACCAATTTGGGATAATCAATGTGCCAAAGCAGACAGAAGAGGAGATTTTATTAGTGATTTCCAGGAACACAGTAATATAATATTTCTTAACACAAATGCATCAACAAGATGGGACGACTTAAATCAAAAATCGTCAGCAATTGATCTAACGCTCACAACAGCAGATATTGGACCATAGATCAGTTGGGAAACCAGTACAGAAAACTTAGGATCAGACTATAAATTTATGGAATGTATAATAAACGCATTCAACAAAATTGAAAACAATATATCAAAAATAATAATAAATAAAGAAAAAGCAATAAAAATATAAATCAAATAAACCCTAAATCTCTAAAAACTATTAATGATCTAAATAAAAAACTGAATGAAGCTTTAAATAATGAAACCTATACAATATACTCAAATAGTAAGAAAAAAATTAAACCATACTGGAACCAAAACATCAAAAACCTTTATGAAATGAAAAATAAAAAACACATAATATTCCGACAAAATTTAACGCAAAAAAATAAACACGAATTTAAAAAAGCAGAACGAAACTTCAAAAAAGCGCTAAAGAAAGAAGTAATACAATACAGAGAAAACTTGTTAGAGGATATAAATGAGAATACAAGCCTCAATAAAATGTGGAAAATAATAAAAAATGTAAGTGGAAACTATAATACAAAAGATAACATTGAACTTATAAATAATAAAACTCTATCCAACAAACTCCTAGATCTTTACTTTAAACACGAATTAATTTCTTACCAACAAATTACCAACTACGACGTCTAACAAGAAAAATATGTACAATCATTAATAATTGAAAACATGATAAAAACAATAAAACGAAAAAAAGATACATCGGTGGCAGGTCAAGATAAAATATCTTACTATTTCTCAAAACAGATTAGAATAGACCTACTAATTCGCATACTTGAACTTACAAATGAAGTATGGATGGATGAAAACATCCCTGAAGAATGGCTCATCATTAAAATAATACCAATTTTAAAACCCGGTAAAGATAAAATATTAGAATCATCTGTATGACCAATAGCACTTATAAATGTAAACTTAATAAACTGTGAAAATAAAGAAAGGGTTAACATCTTTATAGAGGAAAACGCCCAGCATTCATACGGTTTTAGAGAAAACCACTCAGCAATAAATTGCATCAACCACATAAACTCATTAATAGCTTAAGTGCGAAACATAAAACTGCCACAATATTTTTAGATCTCACAAAAGCTTTTGATTCAGTAGATATCAACATCTTATTAAAACAACTAGACGATCTTTAAGTACCAAGAAAAATAGTCTCATGGTTGGAGAGGTATTTAAAAAATAGAATAATCAAGATGGAAACTACACAAGGAGAAATTATTTAAAAAAAAAAACTAATCAAGGACTACCCCAAGGATGTTCTCTTTCACCGATACTATTTAATCCCTACACTAGGAACCTTCATGAAATAACAACAAATAAAATTATATTTGTACAACTCGGCAGCATAAAATGTTCCATTATTCGGTGAATCGTTGAACTCTATTGAGATTGACGATTCAATGATCCTGATAGCTATTGCCAACATGAAACCTACGAACGTTGGACCAGACGGAATTCCTGCAGTGCTACTGAAGAAGTGTTCGACCGGAGTACTCACACCGCTACCATATTTCGTCTTTCGCTTGCCAGTGGAGTTTTTCCCGCTCAACGAAAATCGGCATTAATGTTTTCCATGCACAAAAAACGTAACAAACGCAACGTCGACAATCACCGTGGAATATCAGACTTGAATTTCATTTCCAAACTCTTCGAAAAAGTTATTCTGGGAACGATTTTCAATCGCTGATTTTCTAAGACTCAACACGGTTTCATGCCAAAGCGATTTACAGGTACGAACAATTTTTCGTTCACGCCGTTCGTTAGGGATTGCATGTCGCAGGGTTCACAAACTGACGTTGTTTATACAGACTGCATTTGATAAGGTCAACCACGCCAATACGAGTATGTGAACAAAGCTTGAACGGTTGGGAAATGTGTTCTTCGTTGGCTGGAATCGTCGCTTAGCCGTGAAAATGGGAAACTGTATCTCTGGGGAATTCGCCGCCACATCCGGGATTCCGTAAGGTAGCCATCTTGGTCCACTAATATTTTCCTATCCTTCAACGATGTGAACTTCCCTCTGGACGGGCCCCGTCTCTGCTTCGTTGACGATTTGAAAATCGTTTCAAGAATGCCGATGATCCGTCCTACCTTCAGGGTGAACTAAATGTCTCCGACAGGTGGTGCGATATGAAAAGCACATAAGTTTCATTGTCGCTAAGGCTTCTTGAAGCGTAGGATTTGTTATGACGATGACCAAAAACTTCGATGACATCTATTGCCTAAAGACTCCTACTGCTCCTTAGTACGCTCTACACTTGATTACTGCTCTGTGATTTGGAATCCTAACTACTTTAACGGTGTTTAAATGAGAGATACCGTTCAACGAAGGTTCGTACGGTTTTGCTCTGCGGCGCGTACCGTGGAGAAATCCCCACCTAATTCCGAGCTACGAAAGTTGCCGACTGCTCATCGGTCTTAATACGGTGCTTGTTTCAAGGGATTTATCCCGTGCAATGTTGGTTTCCGAATCCCATTTTATCGCAAAACATGGAGCTTATGGTGCTGTCGTTGGTTTACAGCGATTGTTCAAGAGAGTATCGTCAGGATCTGATATCCACCTTTCCGGTCCTACGATTAGAAACAATTTTTCAAATTTAATTCGAAACTATCATTAGAATCAAAAGTTGTCTGTTAATAGAGAGAAAATAAATAAATATTATAGTTAAAGCGTTTTCTAATCGATAGAGAATACCAGACTTCTTTGCTATTTTCTTGATGACATCGTCAATGTAGGAATCAAATTTTAATCTATCATCAATAATCACGCCATGAGATTTAATCTCACGCACGCGATCTATTCTCTCATAATCAATTTCAACAGAGATGTCTCCAATTACTCGATTCCGGGAAATTATGATGAATTTAGTTTTACTTAAGTTCAAATTCAACTGTTTGTACTTCATCCATCTAGGTACTTAAAGCAAAAAGATATCAGCAGCTAAAAGATTAATAACACAATATTAGATATTAATTGTTAAGGGGGCTGATATTCTTATGAGATACTCCTTCAACTGCTCATCAGGCAACATTGGTGAGCCTTATTACGAAGAAGGGAGTTGAAAATCGAGGCTACTAATCGAGACGTTGCTTATATGTATTAAGAGCCACGCAGATTAATAGCTAGAATCAACAATCCAATTGTCAAGCGGGGTACTGAATGAGAAAAGTATAGAAACATTAAAGTTTTGCTCAATTGGGGAGTATTTTTTCAAATATGTAATATTTTTGATTCTACAACGCAAAAGTTATTTGAAGTGAGGGCGCAAAGCCAAGCTGCCAAATAAATAAGATATCCATTAGCGGCGGAGGTGCCAATTTGATAGAATTTTCTCTGTGTGTCTTGTAATATAACTAATATAACTATATATTTAATATAACTATCTAACTATTATAATATAACTAAACAACAAATATAACGTAACATGACCAAACACTTCACTCAGCGAAATAAACTTTCGATGTTCATAAAATTGAGTTATGATTATTTGCTATAAGAAATCAGTATGAATTTCATAAATTTACCTTATGACATATAATGAATTTTCGAATTTTCAATTTAAATAACGGTTGAAAATGTTTCAAAAACTATCCTTGAAAAGCTTCAGATTTTTTAAAAATCGTTTTTCACCTTATAGATGCGTGGTTTTTTTTAAATCATTTATTTGTACAGGCTCAATCGAATTAACTTTACAGAGCCAAGTTTTCATATTTATATACATCAATTATCTTAAAACTAATGTTAATGGGATAGAACCGATTACTCACGGCCGTCTCGAGGTTAATAGGAATAACAATTGTATGAATGGGAAGATAGGCGGGAATTTGAAGTGTGGTTTACAAAGCACGTTTATTTTAAATTCGGAATTGGATAAAAAAGATGCATGGTGCCTTGGGTAAATTTATTGGGAAGGGCAAGAGCTACCTCGTCGTGGTTTGATAAGGTCGGGATTGGCCGGTAGCTGGCATGCAAATTGTTTGTTAGTTGGTTCTGACATGGAATATATCGACATGATGACCATATGGAAAGTTACTGTCTTGAGCAAAGATGTTCAGTAGGTCAAGGCCTTTCGGTTGGTGGACAGTAGTATACACACTTAGAAATTATGAATTTTACACGAGACGTAATTTATGTTTGTAAAAAGTCGGAGAACGTAAAGAAAGATTTCGTGTAAAATTATGTCTCCTGAAACTGACACATACTCAATTCGACGAAAGATGTGTTTGATTGAACTTAATTTCTCATCTCTTTCAACTCATTCTTATGTACTAAAGGACGCTTGCATGTGTCGGTCTCAGGGGACAGAAATTTACATGACATTTTGGTAGTGTGTAGAATTAGATGACTACACGGCGCTATTGTACATATGAATACCTTGTACAACCAGTATCTCGAGATCCTGGCCATCTAGGATGATGCCGTCGTGCACAAAGTTGTACAGGTGGGCACCTGGAGGCCGTTAGTCGATGTCTGACGCCATTTTGGAATCCAGGATGGTGGCTTCCGGTTTTAGAAAAAAACTGGGAATGGGTCAAACGCCCAGCAAAATGAATATTTTTGGATCGGAAACGGCGTACACAGGAAGAAAATCGATGTCCGACGTCGTTTTGGAATCCAAGGCTTGTAATTTCGAAAAAAAGGGGAACAAAGGGTGTCCACGATGAAATTGTCACACACAAAATTGATTCGCAAAATTCGAGTTTTCATCCGATTGCCATCAAATTTTCAGGGATTGAGAAATAACTATTAAACTTCATTTTACCATTTTACTCGTATTTTATTTACAGTGCATACGCAAATGCCCGCACCTTGGCCTTAACCCCGGCCATAAGATTCTGCACAACCTGTGAATCAACCGTTTTTTGCATGTAAACCCATACTTTCTTCAGTTCCTCGACTGTCTTCACTACCTTAGGTCGTTTAAGAAGGTGCTGCTTCATAATCGCCCAGTACTTCTCGATGGGGCGGAGTTCCGGAGTGTTGGGAGGGTTGAACATTTTCGGCACGAAATTGACCTTATTGTCCGCATACCACTTCAGCACGTCCTTGGAGTAGTGGCATGAGGCCAAATCCGGCCAGAAGATTGTTGGGACGTTGTGGGCCTTCAGGAGAGGAAGCAGCCGCTTCTGGAGGCACTCTTTTATGTACACCTGTCCGTTCATCATGTCCTGGGTCACGAAAGGTGCACTCCGCTTCCCGCACGTGCAGATGGCTTGCCAAACCAGGAATTTCTTCGCAAATTTGGACATCTTCTGAGTGCGGACATGCTCCGGAACGCTGAACTTATCCTTGGCCGTTAAAAACAGGTTGCCGGGGATCTGTTTGAAGTCGGCCTTCACATATGTTTCGTCGTCCATGATGCAGCATTCAACTTTCGTCAGCATGTTGAGGTACAACTTCCTGGCACGGGTTTTGGCGGACTTGTTCTGCTTCTCGTCGCGATTAGGGGCCTTTTGTACCTTGAACGTTCGAAGCCCAGCCTTAGTTTTGGCCTTCTGGACAAAACTTCGGCTTAGGTGCAGCTTCTTAGCCACATCCCGAACGGAGGCGTTCGGATTTCGGTTGAAGGCCCCAACTACGCGGTTGTGATTTTTGGTGTTGTACGGAATACTTTTTCCTTCACTTCTGGGCTTCCGATCGGTGGTCAACCGTTCCTCGAACCGCTTAATCACTCGCGACACCGTGGAATTCGCGATTCCCAACGTTTTAGCGATGGAACGATGCGAGAGATCCTTGTTCTCGTGATGAATGCGCAAGATTTTATCACGCACGAGCTGTTCTTTCGACTCCATTTCCGCGAGTTTTGATCACAGGACTTTAAAACTTGCAGGATGTAAATAATGCACTATGAACTAAATCCACCCAAATTTTCATTAAATTCTACCCAACGGTTAAAAAGTTAGAGCAATTTCATAGTGTGGCAATTTCATCGTGGACACCCTTTACTGTCAAATACCCTGCAATATGGATATTTTTGGAACTCAAACGGAGTCCTGATGCCGAAAATCGATGACCCACTACATTTAATAATCCAAAATGGCGTTTAGAGCTCCGTAAATAGTGGGAAATACTATCAAAATGCTTGCAATATGGATTATTTTGGATCAAGAACTGCGATTAAAGCCTGTAGTTTGATTTTTAACACCGGACATTTCGTTATCTGAAATGGCGGCTTATGTTTCCGGAAATCTAGGAAATACTGTCAAATACCCTGCAATATGGATACTTTTGGATCGAGATCGACGTATTGAAACGATCATGAAGGTAAGTAACGGTGCAAACAAAGGAAATACAAAAGAAAAGCTACACAAGGTGCCGGAAATTACTGTTATAATGTCAATTTTGATTTCCTACTAAAAGACCTGCTTGACTCCAGCAAGGTCGACGAACCTCCACTGGCTGATAAGTGGGCTCAATTAAAAATAAATTTTGGAGTTCAACACACCGATAGTAGTGCCGGATTAGCCATTCAACGGACACTTCATTGAACGATGCGTAAAACAAATCACCGAAGCAGTGTCCAAAAATCAGGTGAAAATCGATTTAGCCGATTCCATAAAGTAGGATGTAAGTTAAATTTTCACTAAATGCCAGATTCGTAAAGTTAGAACATTAAATCTAAATATATTAAAATGATAATAAAAACGTACAATAATAATTAGCAAAATTGAAAGTTGAATAGTTATTTTATTGCAGAAGAAAACACCTTTCAATAGTAAAACTTTTTTCGAAACAGAAGCTGCCATCTTGGATTCCAAAATCACGTCATAGGTCCAGTCTTTATGCGTGGTTCACGATCTAAAAACTAACCATTTTGTAGCGTTTTGTTTTTACGGTATATCCCACTTTTTCCAAGCCCAGAAGATGCTATCTTGAATTCCAAAATTGCCTTGGACATTTATTTTCACCCTTTATACGACTTTTTCTATCCAAAAATAATCATATTTCAGGCTTTTGGCAGTTTTTTGGAATCCTAAATGAAGTCGGTCATCGATTTTCGGCAAGACACCGTCTGTGTTCCAAGAATATCCATATTCCAGGGCACTTCACAGTATTTCCCATTTTTCTGATACCAGAAGCCACCATCTTGGATTCTAAAATGGCTTCTGACATTCAGACGCTGTTTTTGATCTAAAAATATCGATATTGCAGAGTATTTGATAGTATATCTCAATTTTTCGAAATAGGATTCCACACTGACGTCGAGACATCGACTTTTTAATAGATCTTAATAGGCCCAAAAAAACCTGATCCAAAAATATCGATATTGCAGCGTATTTAACAGTATTTCTCACTTTTTACGCAACATAAGCCCCCATCTTGAATTCCAAAATGGTGTCAGACATAAATTTTCTTCCCTTATATGCCGTTTCAGATCCAAAAATATCCATTTTGCAGGGTTTTTGGTTTTTTTTTCAAAAGCTTCATGAAAGAGTGGCAGTGTTTTCAAGGTGCCTCCGATATTTTAGCCAAATTTAAAATTAGCTTTTTTGAGTAAAAACTGAAAATGATAATAAATTTTATAGCATTATGCAGAAGAGCTAGAAGTATCAGAACAAAAAAGAAGGTTTTCACATAGGGCCGATTCATAAACCACGTAGACTCATTTTTGAAAATCTCAGACCCCCCCCTCACCCCTCGTAGACTTTTCTCCATACAATTTTTTGAAATTTTGTATGGAGCGTAGACTTTGGTCTGACCCCCCTCCTTCTAAAAAAGACTACGTAGTTTATGCATAGCCCCATAGTTATTTCCATACAAACTTTAAAGGGCCAGTGCAAGTTTGAGTTCTCAAAAAAATAAAAACTCAAATTTTTGGAAAAGGATTTGGGCCTGATTTGGAACTGGGTGAGAGGGATGGAGCTGAATCGATATATTGAGCTACACTAATTGGGCATGCAGATAACAAAGTCACAGTATTCTCAGGAGTCTATCAACAATGGATTTCTTTATTATCGTGGTGTTAAGCTTCGGATCGGTTCATCTCCCGTCGTAGTCACTTAAACACCTTTTGGGTAATTTTGTCACTTGTCCGCAGGAGGGGACGCTCCCACAGGGCTTATAACAAAGGCGTTTCAGTTAAAAAAATTCGAACAGTCCTTGTCAGAATTTGTATCTAGAATTTTACTAGAAAATAAGAAGAATGATTAGTAATTTCCATTTAATTCCAACTACCTTTATTGCTTATCTTGACAGATACGCGTATTTCGTCTACAATGTGCAGACTTCTTCAGTGTCGTGTACTAATACTCGACTAGAATTTTACGTTGTTCTATTAACGTTCAACTTTTTGTCAGTCATCAGTCACCAGTCATAGAAGATATAGGATGTCCCAGTAAGTCTAAGTACGGTTTGTAAATAACAATACGAGGTTGGTTTTTAAGTAAATTGAGTTTTTTTTTGCACTTTTCTCTACCATATTCTTTTACAGTTTAACGTGACATTTCCGGGATCCATTTTACCCTACGCCTAAGAGCGGACTTTTGATCTAATACTGCTCATTAGCTTCAGCACAGACTGTTTGCCAATGATTTTTGATACCTTAATCCAGTCTTTTTTTAAAGTTTTGACTGAATCCGCTGCCTTAACATATGCCTTTGTCAGAGCCCAAAAAGCTTCCCTTGGTCTTGCCTAGGGACAGTTTGGAGGAATCTCCTTGGGTACGTATTCGACTTTGTACCAGGGTACCGTGTTTTTCGCGTCATGCACCGATGCCAAATCCGGCCAAAATAGTACTGGATTATTATGTTTCCAGATCCTGGGGAGCAGGCATCGCTCCAAGTATTCCCGAACGCATACATCACCAGTCATCGTGCCGGTTGTTACAAATGGATTTGAAAGCATTCCACAATCACAAATTGCTTGCCAAAACATAGCCTTTTTACCTAATTTTTCGATAAAAATTTACATATCGGTATCGTCAATAGTTTGACCAGCACGGACCGTGTAGAACTGGTCACCTGGAAGCGTCTTATGATCAAATTTCACGTAGGATTAATCATCCATAATTACGCATGCCGGTTTTCCACACAGCAGTTTATCGTATAATTTACGGGCTCTTGGTTTGACAGATGCTGCATATTTTTCACTTCGTTTTGGATTCTTCTGCTTTTTGAAAGTCTTTAGTCCATTTCGTGTCTTTGCTCGATCGACGTTGCTCTTCGAAGTTCCTAGCTTTTTGGCCACACTCTTTTTACGGGCGAAAGCTTGCGTGATTTTCCGGTCCAGGTTTTGGTCCACAGTGCCCGGTTTACGTCCAGATTTATTCTTGTCCTGAAAGGAAGACTCCTAATTATACTTCTGAATCGCGTTACGAACTGGTCCGATGCGGACACATTCCATTTTCGCCAACTGACTCAGCAAAATGTTGGGAAAAGTGCACCATTTGTGCACGATCTGTTTGCGCTTTTCCGAGGAAATGCATCGCACCGGAACCGGCACTTGAGACTCACAGAGTAATAGATTGGAATGTAAACAATGATACAAAGTAATGATCAGCTGTTTAAACGTCATCTGGAAGCAACAGTGGCGCATTAATATCGTGATTTCTGGGACACCCTATAGATATAAAGAAGAATATTATCGTTTTAATAGTTTCTCCAGAGTCGGATGTAAAAAAACTTTTTGAATCATCGTCCGATTTAATATTATTTTAATTTTTGCTAACCATTCCAACTTCGTATTTCAATAAACCTGGAGATGTCCCCAGCAAGTCAAATTAATAATTTCGAAAAGTTCCATGTCCATTTTTGTAACTGGAAAACTGCGTCTTACTATTTGCGTTAAATTTCACAACTGACACTATTAAAGTTATAATCTTCTTTATTATGGTAGTAGTTTCTCAAGAATCGAATTAAATAACCACATTTCTGATCCAACGCTAAGAATTATAATTATATTTGATACAGCTGTCGAACAGAGGGTCTATTAGTTGTTTTTCCACGAGAAAAGACGAAACCAAGAGACCCTCTAAAAATACATCTGGTACTCCAATATATCTGAAGGTGTCCGAAACCCCCAAATTACTAATGCTACTGTACGCAAAGTATTGTATGCGCAGAGGAACCCTATAATGTGTTATATTATCTTTCAAAATTTATTTGTCTCCTTTCGTAAAAAAACATATGGAATCCCATATATCCGCAAATCATCCCATCTTTTTGCCCCACCAGCGAGGATAACATATTCAACTGAGAAACAGATGATCCTTCATAAAAAAAGTCGTCTTCATTCTTCACACGCATACACAAAACTCAGAACTTTTTAATCCAGGCTCATCACATCGGTACACAGAGCAATCGTGGCGAAACGGGAGGGTAAAAAAGAGAACACAATCAGCAGCGGAGTCAAAGCTCACTACACACACTTGGATACTATCGGAAAGTCACCCCAAACTAGTTTTCTATGCAGGCATCCGCAAAATGCCATAGGAAAAAGTTAAGCCCAAAAAGGAAAAGGCTTCTTTTTTGCTTTAGACCTCCAACCCCATACCCAACCGCACCCCAGCCAAACAATTCCGAGCCGAAAGGAGTGGTTGCTGTTTGGTTTAAGCCTCCTGATGCGGACATTTCTGAGGAACACAAACCGACCAACCGGGTTCGTTCATAAAATACATAACATACATTGATATCTTTAAATAGTTGAAATAGTTCTATACTTTTCAATCTTAATTTTTTTCTCTCTAAATTGTAACGAAACAAATATTCCGTTTGCTCTCAATGCTTTATAACTAACGGACGGGAGGTTACACTAAGATTGTTACATCTTATAACGAATTGATGAGCACTCGCTAACCCCCTATAGATTTATGTAATTCATGAATGGGTCCCGACATCGACGACGACGACCGGCTGGTGTGCTGCCTTTACCTATATGCCTTCAGTTATGCCTTGAGTGGCATAGGTATAGTTTATTCAAAAGCCTTATTCCATTTCATCTCGAAGTCCCAGCCAACAAACCTGGCAAGGATCAAGGCATTTCCACTCCGCTTTTTGAACCCACCAACCGTTCCGTTCTGTTTGAGTCGCATCTGGGAAAAATGTCTACTCCTCTTGTGATGAAAAACAGGGTTAGGCACTATCGTTTATTCTCGGGTGGTTTCTAAAACTTCTATTTTTGCTGGGTCACACAAAAGTGCCTTGCTGGCTCGGTGCGCGTTTTTGGATTGCTCTGTGTAGCAGATGATGACAGCGGAAAAACTTTTGCTGCTACCTTGTTTGTGCTTTACTTTGATATGGCACTATGTTTGCTCTTCCAGTAATATGGAATTCACTTAAATTTTATTTCATCTTACCGAGATGAAACCTTCGCTTAGGAGAGAAAACTTGCCCTAGTCGGGTAGTAGGTATATTGAAGTGAGCGTGGTACGGAGCTGTACCTTTTTTTTCTGCTATAACACTAGATTAGCGGGAATTGAAAATCTTTTTGATTAGTCGTCCTTTTTGCAGTGAATATCAAGTATATTCGGCACGTGCATTTAATTCAATGGTTTTTCAACATTTGAACGGTTATTTAAATCTTTCATAGCATAACGGTTTTTGACCCGGTTTTTAGCCTACTAAGCACAACTAGCCCTCAGTTCCGTTTTCTCAAACGGATCTTTAAAAAGAAATAGAATTGTTCTGATACAGATGGAGTTTTCTACCTTTCTATATGTAAATTAAGATTTTGGACTCAGCGAAGTAAGTGGAGTGAGTGAGATTTTTTTCAGAAGTTCAACACCCTTCTTTATTAGCAAACCTGGTCAACTGATTTCATTTGGCCAAAAACACAATCAAACGAACGCTTGGTGGCCGCAGATTGGCCTATCAAAGTTAAAAAATGGGATTCTGCTTTAGGCCATCTTTTGTTTTTCGAAATTGCATGTGAGTTAAAACTTTAAGCGGAGTACTGGTTCACATTAAACGAACCATTGGTCTGCATTTTGTTATTAAGTTAACCCTGACACCCTTTTTCATTTTTGTTCAATCTTTGTCAATGTGGAAAATTGAAATGGCAATTGGGAATAAATATGTATTGTTATGTTCATCATGCTACAATTTCCATCTCCGTTTTTCCATACATTCAGATGTAATTCCCCCAATCTCGAGACAACTGCGAGTACTGACAATAGCAAAGTGAGGCAGCGTGACTGAAGATATTGTATCTGGAAATCACATTCCCTATTTCTATTCTCATTTAACAACAACAACTATAACCTAAAGACCACTAGGAACAACAACGAAATCAATGAACTCCACACGTGTTAATGTGGCTGCAACACGTGTGCATTTCTCTCGGCCACCAAACGCTGCAAATACAACGAATGGACAAAAATTCATAAATTTTGAAAAACGGGAAACCATTTACACTCACCAAACAGAAACACCAGCTGAACATGAACTCTCTCCTCTCTCGGACCATCTAAAACGGATCTTCGCAGAAGTTCATCAGGAGTATGTATCAGGCTGAATGTAACTGAAGTGGCAACCGATCTTTGATCTTTTATCAACGATTCCTGTCTAGCGACACACCGGCTATAGCAACATAGGGAGGCTGTTTCAAAACTCTACAGTTCCCAAAAATTTTATCGACTTTGACGCACACTTTGGAAGGAATGTCATCACTAAATGATAGTCGTCAGCGCTTCCAGAAGAGGTTAAAACTATAAACAATCATCAACCTGCAGACTTCATGCACTCTTTTTCGTTAAAATTGACGCCCTCTTCAGAGGAAGACTCCATAGATTTTCCGACCTCGTATCATCATAATGAAGAGGTAATTAATTCCAATAGTTTTAATGTTTCGACTTATATAGTGCCACAAATAAACGAGTCTTTAAAAGCCAGGAATTAATAATTTACTGTCAACATTTTAATAGAATGAGAAGTGCATTTAAAGTGAACGAAATTTATAAACAAGCTGCTGCGTGCAATTATTCAGTAATTGTAGGCAATCAGACGGATTGGGATGCCGGCATGTAAAGCGAAGAAGATTTTGGAAATCTTTTTAACGTTTTTAGAGATGATCACGATAAATTGTTATTGAAAAAAAAAAGAAAAATGCGGTGGAGGTTTTTAATAGCAGTTAGTGTTAACAATGAATCGGAAAAATTTTTATCTTACAAGTGAAATGAATTTGACCATGTATAGATAAGATATATCATTGGAGGCCAAATTCACATTCTTGCATCAGTGTATTTCCCCCCAGAACATGCGAGGAAGGAGTCGTTGAAATTTTTTTCGTATTGCTGATATTGTTTCGAAATTTGATTCTGAAGTAAATGTTCACATATACGGAAAAGACAGTAAATTTTCTTGTTGATCACGAAAATTAATTTTTCTTGATACCAATAGTAGGGAATAACAAAACGATCCATCAATTAAGACTACATCAAGTTAATCCCGTAAAAAAAATATAAAAACCAGCTATTTAGATTTATTATTCACAAATATGTCGGACGAATTCTACGTATCCGAGTCATCCTCACCTCTTTGGAAAAATTAAGCGTTCCACACTTTAATTGAATACTCAATATGTATACACGAAGAAAACCCAACATTGGATAACAGTTCTACCGAAGTGTTTTATGATTTCAGTAAAGCAAACTATGTAGTTATCATAAATAAATTAAATAGAAGAATCAGTGGATGCATTCTACAAAAACAAAAAGAGAAAAAAAATATATTCTAGATCAAACAGTCCATAAAAAGCAAAGGAGCAAAATCAATAACAAAGCGCCAGTGTTGTTCAGACAAGTAATTAATCTTATAAATTGGAAGCAAAAATATAAAAACATACAACATAAAACATATAAAAGAAATAAAAATGTTGAAAACCTTTCAATCTACCTGACCATACGTGATCAGCTAAATCTTGAAATTAAAAAAGCATAAAAAAATAATACAAAACAGAAAATAATATAAAACTGGATCATAAATATTTCTTTCACCATGTTGAAAAGAATTGAATATCTCAGAGCTTTCCTTCAAAAATGCTTCAAGATGACAAAAGTGTTAAACTTCTAGTAAGATGTGTGACTTATTTGGTGATTTTTTTTCAGGACGTCTGTACATAGCACGATGATAAAGAGCGTGATTTTTGATATTTTTCGTAACACCCTGAACCAATGAAAGATATTTCAGTTCTTAGTTTATCCGCTAAAGAAATCTTTGTGTCATTGAAACATTGGATGCTTCAAAGGGTTGTGGCTCAAATGATTTACCACCTATATTTTTCAAATCGTTTTCGAACGAATTAATTAAGCCCTTATTTTTGCTTTCTATTTTATCACTGGCGTCCTGTATTTTATCTGCCATTTAGAAGAAATCATTTGAATCCATTATAAATGATGAAAACTTTTCTCAATCTATATATTAATTGATTACTAATAAACAACATGGTTTTGTTAAAAGGAGATTAACATCTACTTACTTGCTAAATTTCTTTTCATCTTTTTTAAACGTAACGGACAAAGGTTACTATGTAGAAGCATTATATACCGCTTTTAGAATAGCATTTGACAAAGGTGACATACCTTTGTTTCTTTTTAAGTTATCGTAGTTAGGATACCTTCTAGCTGGCTGGAGGGAAATGGTCAAGAATTGGCGTACAACATAATGTCACGTATTCTGTTTAACAGATTGAGACCGCTGGAGGAGTCCTTCGTCAGCGAATACCAGGCTGATTTTCGAGAGGGCCGATCAACGACGGATCAAATGTTTACCCTGCGACAAATGCTTGATAAATTCCGGGAGTACAACTTGCAGACCCACCATCTTTTTATTGATTTCAAGGCGGCGTACGATTCAGTGAAGAGAAACGAGTTATGGCAGATAATGATCGAACATGGTTTTTCGACGAAACTAATTAGACTGATTCGTGCTACGCGCTTCATGGATCGAAATCAAGTGTACGGGTTGCGGATGAGATTTCGACATCTTTCGTAACCTTAGATGGATTGAAGCAGGGAGATGCGCTTTCGAACTTGTTGTTCAACATTGTTCTCGAAGGAACTATTAGGAGAACTGGCGTGCAAAGGAGCGGCACCATCGTCACGAAATCATACCTGCATACCTGCCATAATACCAGCAAGACGAAGTACATGATCCCGGTAGACAACGTGGGGCCAATAGTGATGTTGGTAGCGAAGTGGCGTAGGGTGGTGACAAATTTGAAGTAGTGGAAGAATTTGTGTACATATCTTGGAACTTTAGTGACGTGCGATAATGATGTTACCTTCTCGCAGCTGCGAATAGATCGTTTTACGGTCTCCGAAACCAGCTGAAGTCCCATAGTTTGCAGAAGAAGGCAAAATCCGCGTTGCATAAAACTCTGATCCTGCCGGTCGCTTTACACGGCCATGAAACCTGGACGCTAAATGATGCCGACCGGAAATCATTCGGGGTATTTGAACGTAAGGAGTGGCGAACAATACTCGGCGGTAAACAAGAAGATGACATCTGGCGGCGTCGAATGAATCACGAGTTGTACCAAGTATATAAACAGATGGATATTGTCAAGCATATAAAACACGGCAGGCTGCGTTGGGCTGGTCACGTTGCACGGATGCTGAAAGAACGACAAGCGAAGATAATATTCAGTAGAGAACCAGGGAGAGGCCGTCGACTCCGTGGCAGACCACGAACACGATGGCTTTCGCAGCTGAGGAGGACCTAATGGCCCTTAACGTCCAAGAGGATTTGAGGCGATTGGCCCAGGACCGGGTACAGTAGAGGAGAATCATCCATTCGGCGTAGATTCAACACGAGGAGTCGTCGCCCATCAAATAAGTAAGTTAGGATTTTATCAAAGATTGTTGAAATTAATCGAGTCATACTTTTCAACAAGAACACAAAGAGTAAGAATTGAAAGTAAAGGGTGTCCACAGTTAAACTGCATCACTTTCAATAAGCTGAAACAGTTCGACCTTCGGGTTGATTTCAACGAAATTTTGGGTGAAATGACCTCAGCGTGTATTGTTTACACTGCGTGAGTTTCATTGTGAAATGTGTCGTAGTTTCGAAAATGGAGTCGAAGGAACAGCAAGTGCGCGAGACCATTTTGCACACGCACCTCGACAACCCACTTCTTTCGCACACCGAGCCATCGGAAAGATGTGGAAAATTCACCAATCTACAGTGTCTCGTGTCATAAAACGTTTAGTGGAACGTTGAACTGTCGATCGGAAGAAGGTGAGTGGTAGAAAAAGTGTTCCGTACTGTGTGAAGGATCACAAGTGAGTGGTTGCTGCCTTTAAACGCAAACCCAACTGTTCCGTTCGGGATGTCGCGGAAAAGCTGCACTTGACCAACAGTTTCATTCAAAGTTCAGAAAGCTCCGAACCGCAATGAAAAACAGAATAGGGCAGCTAAAACACGTGCGCGTAAGCTGTACACACAAATGTTGACGAAACCACACTACTGCATCATGGACGATGAAACACACTTAAAAGTGGACTTTAAACAAATTCCCGGCAACCAGGTTGTGACTGCGAAAGACAAGTTTGATGTTCCAGAAGTGTCAAAGTTCCCCAAGAAATTCATGATTTGGCAGGGGATTTGTTCGTGTGGTAAACGGAACAAGCCTTTCGTGACAATTTCAACTGTAAATGGTCAAGTATACATGAATGAATGCCTGATAAAACGACTGCTTCCGTTTCTCAGAACACAAAATGTTCCTACAATTTTTGGCCGGACCTAGCCTCTTGTCACTACTCCAAGGATGTTCTGGAGTGGTACAAGACGAATGGTGTCAATTTCGTGCTGAAGGATCTTAATCCCCCAAACTCTCCAGAGTTGTGGTCAATTAAAAATATTGGGCTATAATAAAGCACGAACTTCGTAAGCATCCTAAAGTTGTCACTACAGAACAGGAAATGTTGAAGTCATGGTTGAAAGCGGAAAAAAATGTCGGTTCAAGCGTTGTACAAAATCTTATGCGTAGTATTAAGAAGAAAGGTCGGGCTTTTGGATTTGGTAAAGAAATACAGTGAAATAAAAATACCTAAGCCAAGATTATACATTTTATTTTATTCCCTGAATCGGTGAATCATGACAATCGGTTGAGAGACTTGTTTTTGAGGACGAGTTAAAGGGAAGCAATTTAACTGTGGACACGCTTTAATCGGTCTAAAATAGTGGATGTCACATTTGAAGTGCCACAAGGCTCATATCTTGGTCCTTTATTATTTGTTTTATTCGTTAATGATGTAGAAAAGCTTCGAAAGTCCTTCAAGTCTCAGTATATGCAGACGACATGAAACTTTTATGGAAATACGAAAACCACATGATCTTGAAATTTTTCAACACCGAATCAATAATTTTTACACCGGGTGTAAAAAATGCTTGCTAGAACTTAATGTTACAAAATGCTCTATATCGTTCACAAGAATGCATTCTCAAACACATAAAAGAGTTTCTCTAGGTAAGAAAGCAATTGTAAGATGCCATCAAGTTAGAGTCCTAGGAGTTATACTTGACTCTAAGATATGCTTTGCTGATCACTACAATAATATCATCTATAAAGCAACTAATATGCTTGGGTTTAAGATATAGTTTGCATCTCTACGACCCTTACACATTAAAAACACTATATTTGACATATGTGAGGCCAATACTGGAATACTGTAGCGTTGTTTGGGCTCCATATTAAGGAGCATATGTAAACCGTCTAGAATCGGGTCAGAAACAGTTTGTGTTGTTTGCACTAAGAAAATTAAGTTAGACACGTTAGCCATTACGATCGTAGCAAATGAGTCGTGATGTTCATTAATTTAGAAGGATCCCAAAGGCGAAGAGAGTAAAATTACAATTTATATGCTCTCTAAGAAATAGAATTTTATTTTTCATTAACTATCAGAGAACAAAATATATCATAAAAGCTCCTTTAAATAGATTGGTGTGCTTCTTCAACAGGTATAGCGAAACGATTGATATCTTAATAAATAAAAATATATTTGAAAAGCTTTTTTTTCAAGGCAAACAAGACAGTTAAAAAGTCTTAGATGTTAAGCAAAAACTGTAACAAGGTCTACGAAATGATTGACGACATATAAAACAAAACAAAACAAAACAGAACAAATCAAATTCCCTATATCTATTCTCATTTAATTATTAATTTCAGCACACTATTTTCATAGAAGACTGTCATCTCCTTATTACCAGTATATGTTTGTTTAGAGGTATTATATAAGATAATAACATTATTTATTTCAGAATTTATCAAACCAGGGTCAAACCAGATCACTCAAATTGCTAACTTTACCCAGAATACTTTTAAAAACATGTCTTTGAGAATAATCTGTGGCTTTTTAAAAGAAAAATCATACATCTTTTTATTAAAATTTTATCAACCCTGTTTTTGAATCCTTCCAGGACTATTAAGATATTAATGCATACACAATTATGCTTTTCAGTAACAAATCAGAGGATGCCAGAGATAAATGTATTATATTCTCTTACATATAAATTCATGTAATCGGGATATGGGAAGGACCATCAGGGCACCCGACTGAAACTAATTGCATGGGGAGAGTAGGAATGTGAACTCGTCGCTGTGGATAAAGGGGACGAGCTTTTCTACCCAATAATTGAGGCATCTTCTTGATAGATAGCTTCAATTTTTACCAATGGTAAAATGTTGTTGGAAGGAGATTTTTTATAAGGGGGCGTAGTGGTTAACATCCGTACCCCTCACGCCAAAGTCACGAGTTCAAATCTCACCCCACAAGTCACTAAATAAAAAATACCCGAAAGGTGTTTAAGTGACTATGATGGAAGATGAATCAGCCTGAGGCTGAAAATCTCGATAACACTGAAAAAAAAAAAGATTCTTTATACTTTCCATGCATAAATAAAGGTGATGCTGCCTATCGATCCACCCAAACCGTTACGGCCCTTCAAACAATGACATGATGAGGACAATCAGTGGTTATTGAAGCTTGATCAAGTCAAACAGAGAGGAGAGCCCGTTACCTTCGGTCTAATTTTCAGTGCTAAAATGAGTGCTAGTACATACGTAAAGTTGATTCAATTTATCCTGTACAAACAAAGTTTTTATTGAAATAACCATAAATATTTGGAGCGCAAGTTGAATAAAGTGCATAAAGCAAATCTTAACAAAGGTGTTTTATATGATACTCCGTAATTTTATTATTGGTTGAAAGATAGGTTTTTTGGCAAATCGCTTTGTGTGTTGCAATTTTTACGTGGACAGCGTTTATCTACACATCCACGTTAGTTTTAGCTCATGCACACGTGGGGCAAGAAATGAAGGAAATCACTACAGAGAAAAACACAATAACAATTCGTTTGCAAGCCTACTCTAAATCGTTTTGATCTATTGCCCTTTTTTGACTTACTTCAATAAATTTGAATTTTAATAATAATTTCTGAATCAGTGATTTTTATCGCACATTTTTATCTTTTTCTATCATAACTGCTTTTTTCAGAAGTTTTACTAGTTTGTTTGTCCCACCACATGTTGAATTGACCTGAGATTTTTATAATATAATATCGGTGACAATCAGGAGATTGACAGTCACAATAATGAAAAAAATATTATCAAAGTAATTTTTGGAAACATTTTCTTTTTGGAACTTTATCTTAAAACTCCACTATTGATCTGGGAAGCTAGTCACAATGAATCATACCATCAAGTTGATTTATCTACCAAAAGTAGAAAAAAAAGTATTCAAAACAACATTTGCGTGGAAAAACACAAGCAGTTTTGCAACGAGCAAGTTCTACCGCCTTAAACGACTTTTTCTCACAGAGTAGTCCTGTTTGCTAAGCAACTTTTTGCCGGTTCCTCTTTGCCGCTCGCAGGCTGCTATTCACCGCATTCCACTACCGCTTTATATCATGCCTTGTGTCGTTCCACTTTCATTTTCCGCTAGCACCGTTTTTCAAACTAGAATATAAGTAAACACAACTCCCACCGCATCCACCCCTCCCACGACCGACCAGCACACTTGAAATTCGTCTCCACGTCAACCCATTCTCCCTTTGCAGCGAAAAACTCTCAAGCCCACGCCATCCCCAGTGGCAGTGGATGCGAAAGGAAGAAGCACATCCTTCACCTTATGTCGGACCGGGTGCGTTGAGTTACCTAGCAGCGTTTGCAAGGGTGAGGCGAAATAGAAAGTTTTGTACATAAAAGTAGTTTTTTTTGCGCTTCCTCTGTGCTTGCTTGTGTTTTAAATTTAAGCATCATAGATGGTGCTGGGAAGATCGGACGGCGAGATGAGCGGGCGAGGGACGGAAGAAGGAGGTTAGGAAAATTGTGCGTAGAGAGCTTTTCATTCGTTTCCTCATCCCCATTTTGTTGTATTATGCTTTATGTATTTTGGCAAGCATACTGCGTTCTCTATTGCTGCTGCTTGGTGGGAAGGTTGGCTTCCCTTTCTGCGCTGTGGTAGAATCATGGAAACGTCTTTTCCCGATGCTGTTTTTCAGTTATGCCTGCAAAAAGTACAGGAGGCCTCTTGGTGTATGTGCGTGTGCGTACTCTCTTGCTCTTGCACATAGTCTACGACGACTTTCGATGACGGTCTGGGTTGTGAACTTCGCAAGCTCCCTCTAGTATGCAGGAAGCTGCTGTGTGTACCTTCTAGTTACTGTGCTCCTCGAACTCAGTAGAAAGTGTGTTTTTGGGGAATCAGTACGACGCAATGATGGTCTCGGTTGGTACTGCAAGAGAATCGGAGAGGTGGAATAAAAACAACCTCCAGCCTGCCAGCATAACAAATGACTTTCAAAGGACATTCCTGGTAAAACTCGGAGCAGGCGTTCGGAAAGTAGATTCGTCTTAAAATGAGACATAAAACCATAGTAAAAGATGGTATATTGAGATCAGATATTTGCTAACTAGTCTGGCAAAATGGAGCGAAATTCAAACTTGCATTTTTAATTTAAAGGCGCATACAGTGACGGACAATACAATAAGACCAAAGCCTGATTTTCATACAAAATGGTCATGTTAAGGGGCTTGCCTTTCATTTTCTCGAGAACCAATTGAGCTGAAATTTCGGCTGTGGTTTAGAAGTAGCTTAAATTCTCATCTGCATTAAATCCATTATTTTTCATTCACCACTTTAAAAGTTACAGACACCGCATACGACAAAACAATAAGATCACTTTTTGATTACCATAAAGGATGCTCGAATTTGAGGATCTGAATTTTGATTATTGATGCACGGGTCATTCTAAAATCAGTATACTAAAGATTGTAATTCACACATCAACATCAACATGGCCTAAACTATGGATATCAAAAGGAGGTCTTATTGTTTGTCGTAGGTGGTGTCTGTAGTTTCTGAAGCGGTGAATGAAAAATTATGAATTTATTAAAGATGAAAATTCAGGTTATTTCTAGGCTATTGCCAAAATTTCAGTTCAATTACTTGACGGGAAAGTGAAAGACCATTTCGTATGAAAATCAGGCTTTGGTCTTATTGTATTGTCCGTCACTGTACATGGCTCTCTGTCAACAAAACTTGAATACCATTAAAAAGCAAGTTTAAACGATGCTTTTGAATACAAATAATAGCTGTTTGCGTAAAACATCTATTTTTTATTGTGTGTGTGTGTGTGTGTGTGTGTGTGTGTGTGTGTGTGTGTGTGTGTGTGTGTGTGTGTGTGTGTGTGTGTGTGTGTGTGTGTGTGTGTGTGTCCAATCTAACACCCATCGGTCAGCAATGGTATTATGGAAGACATCTGCTTACAACAATCATTCAAGTGACCATTGGAAGCAGCTTTAATCCGGGAGCTAGAAAGTGATAGCTCTACTGCAGATCCAGCAACCCATTTCAGAATGTCTGGAGAATCACGCCCATTCCGAGGTTACTTTCACATACAATAAGCCCCGCATGTTAACATTACCAATATCATTTGGATAAGGGCACTGCAACACACTTCCAGATTTGGAAATTTTAAATTTCCAAACCAGGCACGTATATAGTATTATTTGAAATTAAGATTATTGTTATATAGTTATAATCAGATAGATCTCATCCAGAGTCGCCTCCTCAATCACACTATCTTGTTCATTCGTAAAAAAATAATTTTCGATTTAATTTAACGTAAAATTTTCGACGTTGATTCGTAATTAATTTAATGCACTCGCGATTAAATAAGCGCAAACATTAACGTTGCTAAACCGCCCGATAAATACGCAACCTGCATAACAAATCTCTGTACACCACGTGGTGAATGCATCTAAAATTAAGTGCAATCTTTTCACCCGCGCATGCGCGTTGTTTTCGTTTGCTGCTTCTGACCAGCAAATGGCCGTTCTCTACATTCCACTAATCTTCTTTTTTATCACTCCACACTCTGCCAATAATGCAAATCCCCGCTATGAGGCGACTCTATAGTCTATATCGAATGTCAAAACTGCTAAAAATCATCGATTCACTCGCGATAAAGCGCAAAAACACTCTAACTAAATAATTTATGTCCGGGTGTCACAATACTACCACTAATAAACAAAACTAAGCTGATGTAACTCTTCTTCCGAGTGCGGGGGCGAAGCACAAAAAACAAAAAAAAAAAACGGTGAAATACTACCGACACTCACACATTTCGCGAGGGAATCGATTGTATTCACTTCGGCTTACACAATGCAGGCACAATACGGCTTACATAATGATTTCACTGTTAGTTCAAGTTAAATTACGAATTATTGTTTAATTTTTTTTTCGCGAAAACGACGCAGCAAAAACAAAACACGTCAGTTTCGAAGCACGGCTTGCTGCGATTGCGTAAAACAACTATTTTTTATTATTTAAAAATTCAAAACATTTGTCCAGTGGTGCAAAAGACATGAGTAAAAAACTGCAAGAACAGCCCAATGGAGTTGTACACAAAGGTGAAGTAGGACTACGTAGCAATGTGTAATGAATGTTATTATTTTTAAAGAGCCAGTATTAGAAAAGAGGCGATATTGATCGATTAGAACAAGCGTTATCTGTCGAAACCTCGCAAAAAGTCGTTCCAATCGGGCAGGAGACTTGTCAAATGGATGAGATGTCGCCTTTTTCCAGGCTCCTTAATTTATTGTGCTGGGAAATTGTCTTTTTTTTTTAAACTGTGGTGGGCCTGAGAAGAGCCGATGGTTTTGCTGGCTTAAAGCCACTTGGAAATGCTTATGCTTAATAGTATCCCGAAAGATACTATCCAGAGACCAATGAAAGGGAATACCAGGTGCGTGGTAATGAACTTGGACGCCAAAACTAGAGAAACTGAAATGAATATTTGCGTTCAACATCATCTACCGATTAGTTGATCGTATTGAAAGCACTCAACAGAGTAAAAGTACCTAAAATCTTTACCCAATGATGCCAAAACTCCGAGCTTGACTGAAGAAGCGTTTGAGTCATCAAAGTGTAAAGATATCCAGAATACGTTGCTGTTCAAACAGAACAGAGTACCGTTTAGATGGTAAACCTGGACGATGAATCTTCGTTGGCTCTACAAAGAGATTATATGTATCGTAATTCTAAGCACATCGTAATCTCACCCAAACCTGAATCTATTTCTTTGTGGATGACTTCAGAACGTTGCATAACTTAACAGGGAGAAGAGCAAGACCCACACTTTTTTTTCTGTCTAGATACTCAGAATTGACTTTTCAACAATCGGAGTTGGCTTAGCAAAGAAGCTACAAACCTATCACGGCAAGGACTAGTGCTCGTATCCCACGCTTGGCGATGTTATATTTTTGCATGAGGATAATTTTTTTGGCATTTTATGTTTTATAAAGCTTCACTTTTTGCGCATTTTACATCATATTAAAGTATGAAATAAAGTATTATACTTATTGATAACCTGTTTTTGGCATTTTACAGTACTTTCAACTTGTTTAATACAAGCTGTGTTGCTTGGGTAGCCAGCCGCTTGCTAACAACAGCCAGCTGAGTCAACAACTACCTGGCCAACGGTTGCTAGCTAGCACACCCTCCAGGGTACTTGCCATCGCCAGCTTCCAACCCAATACCAGCTCATTTATGCTCCAAATATCTTCAAGAACGAATGAAACATTACGCGAAGGTGTACCCGTTATGTATCATCGTTCACTGCTGCCCATGAGACCTCCTTTACTTACATTCGAAATCTGTTATAGGATATTGTTGAAAATATTGTGCAGTTAGTAAATTTACTCTGCAAAACGTTATTATAATACATCACCTTATAATTGCATTATTTTAAATTGTTTAATGTTTAAAATCATTAATTTTCAATACTGACGCGTAGTGAATGTTACAATAGGTTGGTACAAAAACTTTGGAAATCAATCTTGAAATGACTGAGTTATTAACGTTCAAAATCTAAACATATTTTGTGACGCTCCAAGTTTTCGCACTTGCAACGTGTACCCCAGTATTGGAAACACAGACGTAGTTCTACGTCAAGAAACTATCGAATGATTCTGGATAACAACTGAAACGGAGAAATTCGGAGACGCATTATAGCCGGAAATCTTGCCTACGATGGAAGACCTTGAGATCTGGTAAACCTCACCTTCGTACTAAATTTACCGGCATTAGGACATTTCTTCGAATGCAAATAGCCCGAGTGACCATTGCTCCGAATGACCATTACTCCGAATTACCACTACCCCGAATTAAATTTCTTAGCTCCAGATGAAATAGGTTATCGAGCTACAAAAGTTATTTGGAGGATATGAAACAAATGCAAAAACTGAGAAAGAGAGAATTGCACAAGAGCTCCTTAATTCATTCATATTTATTTTTAGGAGAAATCTTTTATTTATTTTTTATTACTTGATTATCGTGATTTTCTGTCTCAGGCTTGTTTATCTCCCGTTGTAGTTACTTAAACACCTTGGCATTTTTTGTAACTTGTTCGGGGGGAGAATTGAACGCATATCGTGAAGTCGACCAGTGCATAATTAAAGTAGACATAAGTAACAGTCATTCGAAGAAATGGTCGTTCGGGCTAATGGACGTTCGATGTAATGGAATTAGGGGTAATGGCATTTGGGGTAGTGAAATTTGGGGAAATGAAATTCGGGGTAATGTAACAAAGTGAGTTTACCATGTAAAAGAGGCTGACATGGCAGGTCATTCTCTACGGGCATGAGACGTGAACAATCCTAAAAGAGGACTTGCAAGGACTTGGACTATTCAAACGACGTGTGGTTAGGTCTTTTTTTGGCGTCATACGACGTACTCGTATGGAGGAGGAGAATGAATCACGACTTGTTGTAACTCTATGGCGAATGCGGTATTTAGAATGTAGCTTGAACTGGAGGGCTACGATGTGCGGGACAGGTTGTGAGAATGCCGAACAACAATTCCGCAAAAATCGCCTCGAATCTAGCCAGAACAAGATGCAGAGACAAGCAGTGGGTTAGATGGTTAGCTCAAGTGGAGAAAGACCATGGAAGAGTGGGACTCTCGAGGAACTGAAGGCAAAGTGACATAGCTGAAATGGTATAGGCATATTGAACTGAAGTGCGCAGGTGATAAATTTTCAATTCGTGACAATCTGAGAATTGTATCTTTGAAATAGCGAAGTGATTGCTTCCGTAGTATATCCCGTTCCGCTACTTTTAAGTTTCTTGTAAACTTTTCTAAGTTGAGTTAGATGTTTGTCTTCTGTAGTATTGGTAAATTAATCGGGAATGATCTCTCATATGCATCTGTCGAACCATTCTGAACGGTCGTTGTGAGACTATCACCTTGAAAATCCCACATGTACATAGCATGTTACCAATTACTAATGCTTTCTCTCCTTTCTTCTGCTCTCTTCCGTATCCCATGACCGCCCGAAGTTCCATATGACACACCGTGATGACAACCTGGAACCTACATTAGAAGGAAATTGAAGCAATTAGTAAAGAACAGTATATAACCCTAACCAATTTTACTTTCAACCAAATTGTCTAACAGAAGGTAAGCAATGAAATGACCACGACGAAATGTTCTAAATACTAACATATAACGGGAAAGCGAGGGACCATCAGAGTACCCAAATAAAACGATTAGGATAGGGAACATGGGACTGCCTCCTCTCTATTGTAAACATTTCGCGGAACGAGGCTCTTCAACCCTATCTATTGGGTTTATTCTGTCAATCAAGGGCTCGATACTAGTGCTGTGAGCGTGAACTTGCTATTGCAAGGAGATTCTCTTCCCTATATTGAGGGTTCGGATATACATTAACAAAATAGTATTCTGTTTTGACTAAAATGTTCGACTTTATGTGAACTTTATAGGGAAAATACAAAACACAAATTAATCATCTCGATTTCGAAGAAATTTGCGGACTTTTCCCGGAATACGTTTCATCAACCGGCGCACATTATTCTCATCCATCGTTTTGGCAATCTTATTCCACTTGGTTCTCAATTGATTGATGCTTTTGATGACTCTGCCATTCACCGTCAGTAGATAAATACAGTGGAAAAACTATGTGATATTACCACAATGTGATGATGTGATTCAAGTTTAGGGAAACGAAGGGTTGAGAAGGGTTTTTTTCAATCCAGACTTAGAAAAGTTTATTAATCATAAAGCATCTAATAATTGATCTTAAGCAGTAAAAATTATAGCTCCTCGCATTATTTTCTCTTCAAGTTCAAAAAGAAATGCTTTTTCCTAAACAAAATGAGATTTTCTTAAATCTTGCTTACTGTTTAGCTAATCATTTAAACTCCCAGATGTTGCGAAACATTCATGTCCGTTCTTGATACCCATCTACCCATCCTAGTCTATACATGGTGTTTAATTGACAAACTGATTGCATTGGTATAGAATAGACCTCTACAACCGGTACTGTAGGAAGAGTAAAACAACGTTCTTCATAGTCAACATCAAGTATGTTGCAGCTACAATGCAACGCTAAAAACCCCTCATACCTGCTATGGCCGCATACGATGGTGATCACCAAACATACCCTGAATTTTCTCTCCTTGCTTGATCATTAAAAAATTATCCAGAATGAACACGGTCTGCTTGCAGTGTGTTGAGAGGGAATCGGGCGAGGTGCTGATGGCAAACTTTTGCTGACATTTGGTAATTTCCACGTTGAACTACGTAACCAATGCATGAACAAAATCATTGCGCTGTGTCTTCAGATAAAAAGGGGACACGAAATCACTGTCTTGCCAGACCACTGTATACCTCAAAAACATTTTTTTAAAACTTTTTTTTTTTAATTTTTTTAGTTAAGATGGCAACACTAGTTCTGATATTCTGTCAAAGTGTGAGAGCAAATACATGGTACATGTTGATCTCCCTAATCAGATATGAAATGGCTACGATTAGCTCAGAATCAATTGTAAAGGGTGTCCACGATGAAATTGCCACACTATGAAATTGCTCTAACTTTTTAACCGTTGGGTAGAATTTAATGAAAATTTGGGTGGATTTAGTTCATAGTGCATTATTTACATCCTGCAATCATCCTGTGATCAAAACTCGCGGAAATGGAGTCGAAAGAACAGCTCGTGCGTGATAAAATCTTGCGCATTCATCACGAGAACAAGGATCTCTCGCATAGTTCCATCGCTAAAACGTTGGGAATCGCGAATTCCACGGTGTCGCGAGTGATTAAGCGGTTCGAGGAACGGTTGACCACCGATCGGAAGCCCAGTAGTGAAGGAAAAAGTATTCCGTACAACACCAAAAATCACAACCGCGTAGTTGGGGCCTTCAACCGAAATCCGAACGCCTCCGTTCGGGATGTGGCTAAGAAGCTGCACCTAAGCCGAAGTTTTGTCCAGAAGGCCAAAACTAAGGCTGGGCTTCGAACGTTCAAGGTACAAAAGGCCCCTAATCGCGACGAGAAGCAGAACAAGTCCGCCAAAACCCGTGCCAGGAAGTTGTACCTCAACATGCTGACGAAAGTTGAATGCTGCATCATGGACGACGAAACATATGTGAAGGCCGACTTCAAACAGATCCCCGGCAACCTGTTTTTCACGGCCAAGGATAAGTTCAGGGTTCCGGAGCATGTCCGCACTCAGAAGATGTCCAAATTTGCGAAGAAATTCCTGGTTTGGCAAGCCATCTGCACGTGCGGGAAGCGGAGTGCACCTTTCGTGACCCAGGACACGATGAACGGACAGGTGTACATAAAAGAGTGCCTCCAGAAGCGGCTGCTTCCTCTCCTGAAGGCCCACAACATCCCAACAATCTTCTGGCCGGATTTGGCCTCATGCCACTACTCCAAGGACGTGCTGAAGTGGTATGCGGACAATAAGGTCAATTTCGTGCCGAAAATGTTCAACCCTCCCAACACTCCGGAGCTCCGCCCCATCGAGAAGTACTAGGCGATTATGAAGCAGCACCTTCTTAAACGACCTAAGGTAGTGAAGACAGTCGAGGAACTGAAGAAAGTATGGGTTTACATGCAAAAAACGGTTGATTCACAGGTTGTGCAGAATCTTATGGCCGGAGTTAAGGCCAAGGTGCGGGCATTTGCGTATGGACTGTAAATAAAATACGAGTAAAATGGTAAAATGAAGTTTAATAGTTATTTCTCAATCCCTGAAAATTTGATGGCAATCGGATGAAAACTCGAATTTTGCGAATCAATTTTGTGTGTGGCAATTTCATCGTGGACACCCTTTATTCACCAGTGGTTCTCTGATGGCATCTTTGCGAATCGCGCTCATGCCGAAGCCGTATACGTCACCACACCAGTAGATTGTTTCATCCTTCCGCTCACGAGCCTCGATGGCATGAGCATGAGCATGATTGAGCATGATTGACCGCCCACGGATGCAATTCCGTTATTGCCAGATCAGCTGTATTTGCACAAAGAACCAACAGATGATGTTTGGGACTAATATACATCTTCTATGTGTAAAAACTGGTGACCCATTATAAAGCAATACCGGCGCCGGCCGTGCCCGAATGCTGGTCAAGTAGGGAATGGGAAGGAACGTGTTGACATGATACTCGCTTTGGATGAAGCCGAGAAATCCTCTGCACTTCCACGAGAAATCACTGGGATGTTGGATAGTTGGGGAAGGGTTAGCAGCAGGGTTCGTTTTGGTTAACGATACGCTGAAAGTACATACCTACACCATCCGCCAAAAGCAATAGACCGCTCAAATGTGACTGAAAATAGACAAACACAACGAAAAACAAAACAAAACAAAATAGACAAAATAAAATAAAACAGGATATTAGATATTGTCTTCAAAATATGGTAGAAATAAATAATTTGTTGCTTTGCAAACCGGCTCTCCTCGATGTCCTAGATGGCCACGTCCTGCTGGACCCGCAGCTGCTGCCGTCGGCACTCGTCCACATCAACCCGGCCGTCGCCGACGTGTCGGAAACCTTCCGGTAGTAACATGATATCTGGGTCTAATACACTCTTCTTGCACCGATTAATTTACAAACTAGGCCTGCACACCGAATCAAAATTCACTTTGGATTGTGGTATTTTTCTTTAAAATCTAGTTCTAGATATTTGCACTTGGTTGCAGGAAACAGAATCAATAAGAATAATAAACTCGCTTATGACCTCTAACTTTACACGGTTGCTAAACAATACACACTATCTTCCCCCACAATACCCGCGAACGATGACACTTTGGACCTGAGCTCGCTTGAGGAAAAATCACCAACACACCACAGCGCAATTGATTGTATGCGGTTTTTTTAAAAGAATCGCGAGCACGGCGCGATCCCGCTACACGCAACACTCTTCTAACTTCAGCTCACCGGAACCAATTGCACACGCACACTAGTAATCCGCGACGCAGAACAACGCGACGCGCGATGAGGTGCTACTGCCGCAGCGTCGTGCTAGATGATAACGTTGTTGTTGTTGTTGTTGTTGCCGCCGATGCGATGCAAACTACTGCCAACACACACAACCACCTACCTCTCTATCTTTACGTTTTGATGAATCGCATCCAGGGTGGGCGAAAAAAAAAATTCAATCAAACTCACACCAACACCACTGCGCTTCTCCCACAAAGTGCAAACGCGAGCGACAGACAGAGCGAGAGAGCTATCCTCCAGCTATCGCGAGAGGGAGAACATTTTCAGCAAGAAAACTCCTCTTCACTGCCAGGAGGCTGAGAACCAAGCAAAAAAAAAAAAAAATGTTTTCACCACTTTTCCAAACTGTTTAGCGACGGAAAATATCACTTTCACAACGTACGCGATTGCTGCTAGCCTGGAGAACACTTTTCAGGCGCTTTCGAGTGCGATTTCACCCGCACAGTACGGACTTTTTTTGCGAGCACAATCTATCCCGACCGAATTTACTCACTCAACTCGGTAATCCTCCGCTCACGAGCCTCGATGGCAGTCACAAACAATATCATTCCCACCTTCGGTTTCAACCATTTATTACGCGCAACCATCACCACACTCAGCATTAGTAGCTCCGTTGAACAAACACTGACCCATCCAGTTGGAAATGATAATGTCCACCTGTTTTATGCCACAAAGAAGCTCGATTGTCTGGAACATTCCCTTTATCAGTGTGATTACGTGATCAAGGAAGTTTGCCTTTACTATGTCACGGGTGTGATCGATGCAGTCGACACCGATTACTCGGGATGCACCGGCGCGAGCAGCAAACATCGATATTAAACCCAAACAGCAACCGACATCCAGAACGGTTTTTCCTTTGAATAGGTGTATATTATCCAATATAGCATTTCGGTAGGTCAGCGTCCGTACCGGGTCCTTGAGTTCTTCCTCGTGAAGACTGAAATGAGCAAATTTATCTCGGTAGAAGTCACTCGAGGACATTTCCATCAGCTTTTTGGTGATTGCGGTGTAATCGTACAGATCTACGCTACAATAGAATCCTGATCAAATCGTTTTTCAGATTATTCCACTGCTATGGAAAATTACCTTGCTGCAATAGATAGTAGTATTACATCATCATCATCATCAATCGACATACTGTTGATGTTCTTTATATTGGTCAACAGAAAAGTTTGCTAGCTAAGCAATTTGGACATTTTTTCAGATGCAGTATTGTTAAAATTGGAAGAACTGGTGATGGTTGATATGGCTGTTGGTCCATCAACTATTATTAAAGCAAATTCCAGGTTATAATTTTTCTTGCAGTTCCATCAAAATTGTATCCGATACACATGTTTTAAGTAACGAGTGACAACTGCAAAATGAGAATGGCTTTAAATTTTTTACACCAAACAAAACATATCCACACAAAAAATATAGTATGCGCCCCCCCCCCCCACAAATATATTTTTTTTTTTCTCCCTTTACATTACCATTTTTTTAACACCGCGTCGAAACAACATACACTACGCGACCGTATTGTACAGTTCTTCAAAATGTATGTAAATCTTTGGTAAAAAATCAGTAGAAAGTGAATCATTTTATAATAAAGTGTGCATTAAAAAAAGTGACTGAATGTTCCAATTTTTCATGCGATTAATGCCTCTCAGAAGTTGCTGCTTTCATTAAAAAGTACCACAAGGATAACGACGTGGTATTTTGGCCGGATCTAGCGTCGGCCCATTACTGAAATAATATGCGATTTGGTTTGTTAGACTATCTTGTTCCGTTTTTTATCCTTCTTACACCAAAAGAAGGGTATTAAGATCGCTTGAAAATTCGACTTTTTATCCGAGGCCCAGAGGGCCGAGTGTCATATACCATTCGACTCAGCTCGACGAACTGAGCACATGTCTGTGTGTATGTATGTATGTGTGTGTGTATGTGTGTGTGTGCGTTACAAATAATGTCACATCGTTTTCTCAGCCATTTGTGAACCGATTTCAGTTCCGTTGACGGCAAATGAAAGCTACAACATTCCCATAGAACGCTATTGATTTTTTTTTATTCGGACATTTCGTTACGAAGATATCAACGAAACAGTACTTGACGGCCTATTATAATAGTAATCAAACAGTTTAGTCTCCGATTACATACTGAGCTATTTGTGTACCGATTTTAGTTTTGTTAGCGCCAAATTAAACTTATAAAATTTTTAAATAACTGATCAAAATTTCATTAGGATTGGATAATCCTTCATGGAGATATGACCAAAACAATACCTGAGAGCATATAATTGCACATAATTCGTTGCAGTTCAAAACCGGAAAATACAATTCGCACTAATCGATCCTGTTTGCATTCTATAGTGTCGCATCTGTTACGTTTTATGACGCATGAGATAGTCAGAACTGACGGTAAAAATTGTCTAATACTTCATTTTATATATTGAATATTTGAAACATAGTATATTTCTACAACTTCCCTTTTTTTACCCTTCTTACACCAAAAGAAGGGTATTAAGATCGCTTGAAAATTCGACTTTTTATCCGAGGCCCAGAGGGCCGAGTGTCATATACCATTCGACTCAGCTCGACGAACTGAGCACATGTCTGTGTGTATGTATGTGTGTATGTGTATGTGCGTGTGTGTGTTGTGTGTGTGTGTGTGTGTGTGTGTGTGTGTGTGTGTGTGTGTGTGTGTGTGTGTGTGTGTGTGAATTACAAATAATGTCACATCGGTTTCTCAGCCATTTGTG
Source organism: Aedes koreicus (assembly GCA_024533555.2). NCBI lineage: Eukaryota > Metazoa > Arthropoda > Insecta > Diptera > Culicidae > Aedes > Aedes koreicus. The sequence goes on along the minus strand of JAHHFK020004613.1, from coordinate 12,921 downwards.
AACCGATTTCAGTTCTGTTGACGGCAAATGAAAGCTACCCAAAACAATACCTGAGAGCACATAATTGTGAGATGAAAATATACTCGTTGCAGTTCAAAACCGAACAAGACCACTCACCCCAATCGATGTCGCTTGTATTCTATTGTTCTGCCTCTGGTGCGTTGTATAGCACATTCAGCGGACTAGCCACACTATGCGACTCTATAGAATTAGAGTACGATCGGTTGGTTCGAGTGGTCCGGTTTTGAACTGCAACGAGTATATTCGAAAATTACATAAAGTCTCCATTCACTATAACTACACTATTTTCAACGAACATGTACTTGTTAAGCATCTTGAATCCATATCGATAATCAAAATTGACGCTTAGGATTGTGTAATAATTCATTCTATGGACTGATTATATGGAATTTCTAATATTTATGTAATTTTTCCTTTTATATACCTAATATAAACAGGTCGTTAAAGACTATTAATGGCAATATTTTAATCACATCGATGAACAATACGTTCAGGATTGAAAAATAATTCATTTTATAAACTGAATGTATGACATATCGAATATTCCTGGTTCTTCCTGGAATTTCTGATGAAAATATGTATACAGTACCATATTGGCCACATTTGAGTTCGTAATTCTAGTGAAGTGTAAGAAGGGTTCAGTCTCACCATCGGTGGATTAATTCAGGTTTTTTACCATGCATCCGAAATTAGTCGCTTTTTTTTTTTAATGCACACATTAGTGAATGTGCCAAATTCTACTGCTTAGCGGCACACGAAAAAAAAAATCCACGCCCAAATCCGTGAACTACAGTCATGAATTCGAAAACAAGCAAAAATACACCGTGGGCTGAATCACGTAATCATGAACTAAATCACGTTTTCAGATAAAAATCATGAAAACGTGAACTAGTTCAGGGTCCGTTTTCATTTTCGGGAACGCTTTTGTTTCTGTGCACCCTTGATAACGGATCATAATAAAGGTAGTGGAAATACGGCTAAAACATGGAATTAAACAGGACTTTGATCTCAGCACAATGCATTTAATAATAAAAATTTGGTGAGTTTGCGAGATGCAGCAAAAATTTCAAATGCATACAATAGTGCATCTTTGAGTTGATAAAAAAAAAGTCCGGTGAAAAAAATCATGGGCTTTAGAATACTCCAATCTATTGATTGGGTAATAACGTGCGTGAAAAACCAATTACCCACGAATGTATTCAAGAAAATGTTTCGTTTTGGATGATGAAATTTATTTTCCATTCTCAAAAACTCACATTCATGGGAATGCTCGGTATTATTCTGATAATAGTTCTACAACATTTCTAAACATAAGATTCAAATTCAAACAAAAGTTTGAACAGAAGGTGATGCTGTACATTGCCATATCCGGGAGGGCACTTTCAAAACCATGTTTCAAGCTCTGTGGATTGGCCATTAACCATGAAGTGTACCAGAATTAATGTTTGATGAAAATATGAGTTCAATTTCTTCACGCAGACGGAAACTAAGTATTTTGCATGCATAAAATATGGCAGCAGGGTAAATGCACCCTTCTTTTTGGGGAAATGCTCCTTAAACTTTGGAAAAATGCTCCTTAGATGCGTTTGCCCGGTATAATTCAATCGGAGGTATTAACCTTCTGGTTAGCGCTTGCCGGTTGTTTTGACGGGTCTTAAGTTTAAGGAGCATTTCCCCAAAAAGAAGGGTGCATTTACCCTTTGCCATAAAATATCGTCGCTCAACGATAAGAAAATACGTATCTTCTTAGAAAGTAAATACCATTTATATCAAAAAACCACAATTCAATAAATTTGGCTCGGTGTGACCTAATTGAAGATTTTTTCGTAATGAAATCAGTTGCGTTTACAATATCGATTAATAGGCACACTTCTGTTTCCGCGCCATGACAAAGCTGACAAAGCTTACTCAAATGTTTGTTTTTTTTTACAGAAGGGTAGCTTAAATTTATTTGAACTAGATCACTTGCTCACATCGCACACAAATGCTGCGTAAGTTCATAAAGTTTTCCGTAGTAGTTAAAAAAATCGGTTATTGTATTTGAATCCTTGGGATAATAAGTTTCTGCTCGTATCCTAGTGAAAAACTGTTCCTCTTGGCTTTAAAATGACGAGGCCTGCAACAGCTTGCAATTCACAAGTTCGAAAAATATCACATCAAATCATAAAAAAGTTCACCAATGACATTAAAGTCACTCTCAATTGATTCGTAATAATTTTCGATAAGCGTCATTTTGCAGCTTCCACACCGCCTATTGCCTGTGATGTTGAAGACCTGGTTCTGGAAAAGCTCGTACCAACTCCTGCTGAATAGAACGAAAGACACTCGAGAAATTGCACGTGGGAAGTGTAAGGAGGGATCGAGCGGGTGGGAGTAAAGAATGATAAGAAGTTTTCGGTGAAAGTGTAAGGAAAAGTAGTTTAGTGAGTATTTCTTTTCCCTCCGGGCTCTGCCGTTCGTCACCATCACTACGGAACCCACCCGCGCTGGTTCATGCAGCTCGTTCTCCCATGTTCGTAACCGTAACGAGTGTCGTTCGTTTGGGTGAAGTAGCGGGGATGTCTTGAGCTGAATCATAGGCGGCTTCAGGATTCAATACGAGGGGTCAATTCCAATATAAGTTAATATAATTAATGATTCATAAGCGCATTTTAACTTAGTTTAGAATATAGTGAATTTTTAGCAGTTAAGCACTATTGACGAATAATAAAACTACAAACAGACATTCTACTTCAACTTATTCACTTGGTCTCCATTAAAAATCAAGTAATAACGACTTTACAGACAACAGTTTTGTTTTGATGATGGGTTGCGAGGTAAACTATCAGATATTATGTAGTAATAAATTAACTGGAAGGCGCTAGTTAGCAAGGTGATTCCAAAGCAATTTAATTTGAACTTTTACACAACTAATTTGAGCTTTTATTCGAGCTTGAATGTCTGTCTGCGATAAAACTGTCATTTGTCAACATAACACTCACATCCGTGATCTACATTAACTTACTACCTTCGTCTCTAGTCATGAGCGCAGATAAGACTGCACTCCCTTTAGGTTACAGATTCATTTTGGCAAACTTCCGCAAAAGGAGTCAGTCATTTGGATTTCCACTGGGAATTCATGAAAAGTTTGCGATTAACTAGGGCAGTTAAGGCGATCAAAATATTTTTTTATAGATACTTTCTAGCTATGCTATTATACTAATTGCCTTAAGTTAGACAAACGATTTCATTAAAAATAATATAATAGTAATAAAAAATATCAGCCAAGATTTCCAAGAATGCAATAATAATACATGACACGGCATGACGGCATCACTTATTCTTTCTTTCTTTATATAAATTGCTAAACAATAAGACCAGCAAATGTCAAAATCTCACTCATAATCTAAACAATATTTTTTTTATACAGTACCCTCTCGTTAGAGCAGTTTCGGGTCTCATTTTCTTTTTATTCAATTCATGGTACATTTGATTTTGTAGCTTTGCAAATGCAGCTAGTACAAATGATCAAGAAAAGTGGACAGTTCAATAAAACCGATAACCGTTGATTTTCTACGATAAGGAGAAATTTGTGCTTACTATCTCCGATTGAGGGACACGTGCGTTATTATTCCCTGGTAGCGCCAGTGGTCGGAAGGAAACGGCAATCGATGGGTGGTCGACTGGTTGGTTGGTTCTTGCTAGCTGTTGTTGAAGCACAAGAGCCAGTGAGCACACAGTGAAAGTGAAAGCGTTTTATTATGAAGCTTCGTCGTGGAGAAGCTCAGCACCAGTAGCGCTGGGGCAAGAAGATGATGCGATCGAATAAGAAAATACATCCTTGAGAATTTCGTTTTCTTCGGCAAGCGTTTCCTTTTTGGTGCTGGCTGGTTTCTATTTGTCTTGTCCCGTTGGCGTTCGAAACAGAGTACCGTCAGAAGGAAGAAGGAGTGGGATGGGCTGTCCTAGCCAAAGCCGAGCCTGTTATTTGCTATCGTGTTCATTTTTGCGTCCTTCACCATCAACAACCCAACAAGGCAGTTGGAAGCAGTTTGCCACCCGCTGCGTTTTTCGGCCATTCATCAGAGGGTTGATCGCGGGCTAGGGGTAGCTGAAATGGGGTGGATAGTATGGTCTAGATGGGGCCTGGGAAGGGGTATTTCAATGGCACACAACTGCTTTCGATTTTGTTTTCCCGCGCGCTTGATTTATCGGCCCGTGTAGACCATTTTGGCATTAAGAGAAAACTATGCTTTTATGGGACCCGGGAGAAACGGGAAGGAAACGCAGAACGCAGCCGTTCGAGAAAAAGATGCTGAAATGATAAAACTTTTACCCGTTTACAGATCTCAGATAAATGGCATTTACGCCCAGCCAGCGCTTGTATTTCATGGCTTAATAATGACAAAATTGCATTTTAAAACAAGGCTAGTGAGAGATTTATATGCCGTATGGGAAAATGTAGGGCACCGGTACAATATTAATTGCAAAAGTTTTTGGCACAAATGGGATTCGTTTTTGGAACGAAACGATTAGGGTATTGGTTATTGGAAGTTTGATAACAACGTAATTAGATGCAGATGTGAATATTAACGTATGCTTTTATAAATGTCTGTTAGGGTGGTCCATGCGGCGGTTAATGTGAATGATTGAATGGAGAAAATGATAATAGGAGGTTGGATTGATGAATTCGTTTATTTCCCATGATGAAGACATTGTCTGATGAATTGTTTGTTTTAATCTCTGAACAACAAAGTCTTAGTATGCTTATTTATATCAGTTCCAAAGATGAAAATCGTTAAATAATCTATCATACACCATACCCGAAGCAATCGCTTTATAAGACACAAAGCCATGATCCAAAATTAAACCAGCCAACATAATCACTTCACTTTTATAAAAAACACTTTTTTACAAGCGTATTCGTAGAACGATTGTAATTGGAAAACTAAGAAAATTTAAATTAACACTTCACTTAATCATTTAAAAAAAATTAAATACCTTTTCTAACCATAACTAGTGAACGCGAGCAAATTCCTTCAAATTTTACTAGAAAAAGCTTATCATTTGACATATAAGCCTATTTCGTCGGCGACTTACAGACTTCTTCAGTGTATAGAGCTCAACGTGACTCAACACTAAAGAAGTCTGTAAGTCTGTTAGGCCTATCTGTCAAAGCATAAGCTTTTTCTAGTAGAATTTAAAGGAATTTGCTCTCGTTTACTAGGGATAGTTTGAAAAAGTGTTTCAATTTTTTATTTGTTAAGAAGGATCAAGTAAGGTGTTAATTGAAATATTCCTGGTTTTCCAATCATCCTACATGATCCTTCCTTCTCAGCTAGCTCATGCTCTTATTACTTATCACAATAAGATTATTGCCGAATCTCAACTTATGTTGACAAGAACATATGAATACCTAATTTTGATCTTGATAACTGGCCTTGGTATTAAAGAGCACAGATTAAGAGGTAAAATACCAAAGCAAAATACCAAAGAATTGCAAGCAAAATATCTCTCGAATAACAAAACTTGTTATTTTGGATACCTGAGAATACCTGAGAGGTACTATTTTGGTATTGTCTTACCTCAATTTGGTATTCGTATAACATTGTGGAAACAATTTTATGGTATTATCCTCAGGTATTTTATTTGAGCTCTTAAATACCATGGCCAGTTATCAAGCTATTCGTTCCTGCTTGGGTACCCGAGTAGGAGACAAGAACATATGAATACCTAATTTTGATCTTGATAACTGGCCTTGGTATTAAAGAGCATCCCGAGCAGAAGCGAACAACTTGATAACTGGCCTTGGTATTTATGAGCTCAGATTAAGAGGTAAAATACCTGAGGATAATACCATCAAATTGTTCCCACAATGTCATGCGAATACCGAATTGAGGTAAGACAATACCAAAATAATACCTCTAAGGTGACCAGATACTTACCCAGGTATCCGGAATATCAAGTTTAGTTATTCTAGAGACATTTTGCTTGCAATTCTTAGGTATTTTGATTAGGTATTTTAATCTGAGCTCTTTAATACCAAGGCCAGTTATCAAGATCAAAATTAAGTATTCATATGCTTTTGTGTTCTGCTCGGGATAGATTAAGGGGTAAAATACTTAAGCAAAATACCAAAGAATTGCAAGCAAAATATCTCTCGAATAACAAAACTTGTTATTTGGATACCTGGGAATACCTGAGAGGACTATTTTGGTATTGTCTTACCTCAATTTGGTTATGTAAAGTAAATTTTCCATCGTTCATTGATTTTAGGTTAACTTACGTTTGTGTTTCGAAATTTCGTTGCTCGATCGGGACTTTGCCGGGACAGTAACGTGTATTATTGTGCCTAAATTTCGACTTTAATTTTATAAATTCCAATAAATATTGCAAAATTCGTTACCTCTAGTTCAATAACTCCTCACTAAATCCGAAAACTACATAAAACTACCAACTAATCTAATTTTCTTATTGGATTGAAAATTCCATGCACTACAACCTTATTATTACTTTTTTTTCTCTCGATGACACTGATGGACCAGTTGACAGCTCTTCCTAGCCGTTGTATCGCAACCTGCTTCACTCTGCTGCATAAGTACGCGCCGCTGCATCAACGTAACGGGTAAGTAGGTGCGGCGTCGCACGAGGGGCGCACGCAACACATAGTATCGGAAAGTTATCACAATTGTTCACTCAGCACATTGCTCAGAAAGTAGATTCGGCAAAGTTTGGGCACACCTTGGAACGATTACCAGCATTTTTTTGACATATGCTAGAATAAAGTTGCAATATTATTAAATAAAATTAGAGCACTGATGGACAACTTAATAAGCTTATTGTCGTTATTAATTATATGTTTATTGTTGTGTGCGATTGATAGCTACTTTATAATTCTTAATTGCAATCCAAAATATTGATTCGATCAATACGTTAGTATCAAATAATCAAGGATGGCCCACAATTGATACGTTGCGGATTCATTTGCGTTAATTTGACAGTATTTACATAAGTTTTCTGTCAAATTTACGTCAACGGAACTCAAAGGTATCTATTGTGGGCCAGCAATCATAGCCAGCCTGATGATCGGCACAATCGACAGACAAATATATGTCTCACGCTACTTGCATAATTATAAATCATTCATGGATAATATCCCCTACCGTTAGCGACTGTTTGTTTATTGTTACAAAAGTTACCTTTACAATCAACAATTGTAAACTAACAATCTGTGGTATGTCAGATGGTAAAAGGCTAAATATTGTTTTTTAAATCTATCACGGAAGAGAACAAATTTTAACATGTACCTTGTTGTGATGCATGAAATAGACAGCGTTCAAAATATGTCTGATGTTGTTATAAAAACCGAATACAACAATCATGTAAATTTCAGGCTTTCAAATCTCAGTATTAAGTCTAGTAGCTTTTTTTTTACGCATTACGGACTTAGATTTGAGGTTATCAAATATATTCTAGAAGCTATTGTAAATGTGCTATTGTAAAGCATCCGGAATGTGATTTTGAGTGTGAAAGTATTTATTATTTTGGGATTCAAGTTAGGATTTAACAAAACATCAAATAGAACATACAATTGAGTCATATTTATCATAGAGTCTTTAAGAATTTAAGTGCAACAAGGATTACATCAAACGTAATATTCATTATTTTTAAGAGTTTAATCTGAAGAATCCAAAAATGCAGACCATCAAAAAATGAGATACCAAGCTTTGATCACATGTTTGGTAAGCACAATGTTCGTAGTTTCATATGTTCCTTCAAACATTTGAAGTGGCGAGGTAAATTAGACATTGTGAGGCAGCAATATGCCGTTTTCAACGACCTTTACCTTAACATATTGTTTGTATCAGTCTTCTAACAGATGGCACTCCGCCAGTGGAAAAATATTTTAATTTTTAAATATGAAATTACTTTTCATAGTAAAAAAACTTGACGAGGACAATCGGAAATATTTAAGAACCTTTTTGTTCAAGGTTCAGTACAGTAGGTTTGTTCGTATTGAAGGTATTGATATCTAATCTAAAGCGCCCAAACATATTCAAATAGTTCACTATTACCCTCATATAAACGGAGAGAGCTCACCACCTGGTTATGAGTATTGTCCGATACTAGACTGAATAGTTATTAAAATCGCGATTACTCGATGGATGATAGAGAACATGTAAATTTAACATCTCTGTTGACTTGTATTTTTTTAACATTTATTTCATGTAAATGGGCATAGAGAATATGTTCGAGATAAATCTAATTTGGGTTTATCCGATTTTTAATTCTTACTTATTTACTTTAAATGCATCTACGTCATCATATTGACTTGACCAGAGATCCACTTTTTATTCATTTGTATGAGTATTTCTAGTAGCAGTTCATTATTTTATTCTTTCACCGGGTGCACCGCTTTCTGAGAACATAATGTACAGAATATATAAAGGCCTATAGAAAATAAAAACAGCCATAAAAAATGTATAAGCAAGACTGAAACTTCCTGGTATTAGAAAAATATTGATTTTAATCGCATTCATGATTGATTCAAATGCTTGTTAAGTAATTTCAATTTAAAAAATACCTTATGTTTTTTATACATACCGCATCTTCGATGAAATATAACGAAAAAAAATTTAGGTATGTTATATCCGGGTGTGACTGTTTTTTCTTATATTCTTCAAATATTTCTTGCACCAAATATTTTAAGAGATGGAGCAGATTTCCAAAGATTTCATGGAATCGTTAGTTTGATCTTCCACTATAGCTTAACGACTAACAAGTTTAGCCCAAATATTGTGCTAAAAGAATTATGAAAAGAATTCCTCAAAAATTTAGATAACTGTAAGCACATAAGATTATTCCTATTTAATTACTTAAAAATGGGCAACTGATCTCAAAGTAAATATTTTTATTCATCTTGATTAACTCGTACTTGGATTATGTTTTTTTTTAAACGTTCAAAGATCTAACATTTAGGAACAAACCAAAAATCTGCAAAAACAAGGACATTGCTAAGTGAAATTTGCTGTGTTTGATTCGATTGAAATGAAATTGTTTAGGGAATTACAGTTTGATGAAGTTCAACATAATTCAAACTCATTCAGTTGAAATGCTTACGATGAAAATGTGAATAATTGTCAATAGTGGTTATTGTGCAGTATATTTTGACATAGTTTTCTCCACGGCATCAAACCAACGGATATTGAGTATTTAAACGGTTAATCGTCTCCAAATGATCCAAATAAGAAATTCATAACTTGAAAAACATAAAGGGTGGAACGGTAACAAATTGGTCAAACATGAATCAGTGCACACTGATTAGTTTATAATATAAATGACCAATATTTACTTCTTTTCGAAGTTCATCGTCTACAAAACACAGGAAAATTATTTGATTAGGCTTCCGATTTTCCAAATGAGAAATGCTGTCGGGCTTTATGTTTCACACCTTCCATCAAGTTTTGTACCGCTGTTATATCCAACTTATTTGATGCTGAACGCCAATTTGGCTTGAACTGTTTTTTACTACCAACTATTTTTGAGTTTTTTTGAGGTTTCTCTTTACGACTGCCCAATATTTTTCAATTGGGCGCAGTTCCGGCAAGTTTGGAGGGTTTTTCTCCTTGGGTATGATTCGCACACGATTGGCGGTGTAATGTGTTGCCCAGTTAGAATTGGAACATAGACTATTGCGCCTATTTCGAATATACATTAACAAAATAGTATTCTGTTTTAACTAAAATGTTCGACTTTATGTGAACTTTAGAGGGAAAATACAAAAAAAATAATCATTTCGATTTCGAAGAAATTTGCTGACTTTTTCCGGAGTACGTTTCCGGAATAGCGCACATTATTCTCATCCATCGTTCTGGCAATCTTATTCCACTTCACTTTTTTTTAAAAACACTTAAAAAAAAACACTTTTGCGAGCGTATTAGTAGAACGATTTTAATTGAATAACTAGCAAAATTTAAATTAACACTTGATCGCTTAATTTTTAATTTTCCTAATTTTCCAATTAATCTTATTTCACTTGGTTCTCAATTCTTTGATGCTTTTGTCAACACTCTCTTTCACCTTCAGCTTCCTCTTCATAATAGCCCAAAATCTCTCCATCTGTCTGAGCTCGGGACAGTTTGGTGGGTTGAGTTCTTTCGGTATAAACTGAATCCCGTTGGTTTCATACCACTGTAGCACTGTTTTACTGTAATGAAAGCTTGCAAGATCTGGCCAAAACATGACAAGTTCGTTTTGGGATCTAATGAATGGCAATATTCGCTTTTGGAGACATTCCGTTCTGTACAGCTCTGAATTAAATGTTATCAGAGATGAAAACCTTGGTCTTCCTACCGCAGCTACAGATGCCTTGCCAAATCATGTATTTACGTGAAAATTTATCTGCAAACACGTAGCCAAGTAAAATTTTTGAATCCGTTGCACGGTACGGCGTGCGGCGCGAAACTTTTTGGCCAAATCGCGGTCTGAGATGTAGGCGTTTGGCTTAATGTTCTTGATGACTTTTTTTCGCAGTTGACGGTTGTCAGTACCCGCCCGACACTTGCTTCGAGGCTTGCGATCCGTTGACAAAGTTTCTCTGTACTTTTTCAAAACACGCCACTCGGTATTTCGGGGAAAACCCAACACTTTAGCACGTTTTAGCCCAGACTACGAAGGGTTTTCCAAATGATTGCGCACAATTATTTTTCTTCTTTCTTCTTTCATTTTGTTTTTCTCTGAAACACGTTCGAACTGCACCGCGAACAAAAAACTCCTGATGTTGTTATTGTTATAGGGAACACATAAGATGACATAGTTTACAAATCCGACCAGTAGGGTCGCTGTAAGAATCAAAAATGTTTGTTCCAATACTAAATGGGCCACACCTTACCATTCCTGAACGATTCTTCCGTAGTGACACGAAGCGAGCTCTGGTCAAAACAGCACGAAACAAGTATGTTGGTTCAAGAAAGGCAATACGCGTTTTTGCAAGCATTCCTTTACATAAATATCTTTCACTTTTTAGTCCACAGGTGTGAATCGCCTGCCAAACCATGTATTTTATCGGGAACTTTGACATTTTTTCTGCTTAAAATTGTTTTGAACCTTTACTTTTCCGGTAGCCGTATAAAACTCTTAACCTGGGAGATGCTTGAAATCAGCCTTGACGTATGTTTCATCGTCCATTACGACGCAATCAAACTTGGTCAACAAACTCGTGTACAACTTACGCGCTCTTCCTTTGGCTGTTGTGTTTTGCTTATCATCTCGATTTGGTGTCACTGTAACCTTATATGTTGATAGTCCGGCTCGTTTCTTTGCTCTTTGCACTGTTGTGTGGGACTTTCCCAATTTGTTTCCGATATCTCTGATGGAAAGGTTGGGATTGCGTTTGAAAATGCTGGCCACTATTCTTCCGGTCGCTGCGGCTTCCTGGTTTCGGTTTCATCCTGATCACGGCTTTCTGGCAGTCATCAGACCTTCTTCAACCACTCTTATAACATTCATCACGGTTGATTTGGCAATATTAAGTGATTTTGCCAAGTTGGCGTGGGAATAATTTGGATTTTGCTTATGCGCGTGCAAAATTTGCTGCTCTTCTTGCTTCGACGCCATTTTAACAATTGAATAGAACATGCCAGAAACAAAATAAAGTCAACATTCCGTACGCATACACCTATAAAATGAGTGCTGTTCAAGTTTTTTAAATGCATGATTAAAAAAACTACGTCCTATTTTAGTCGACCAAGTTTTGACCGTTCCATCCTTTATATAATCAAATTTCTGATGACACAATATGAAGATAATTGGAATTTTTTTTTTGACAACGCTGTAAGCTTAATTTCGAATGATTTACGTCTTAGCTGTCGTTATTTTTTGTGTTTTTTTCGTACCTGTCATTTGCCTCTATCGGATTATGATGCTTGATGCTGCTTAAAAAAGGTTAGTAATCTAAGTTTTATGGTCGTTTGTGTTCACTATGCTAACATAGCCTAATGTGCTAAGTTTTGTGTTTAAGTAGCAGAGTGTAAACAGACGCATATAAAATTTTGATTGCGAACTTGCCTTTTTAAAATAAATTTCTCAAAAAAGCTTGTCTAACAATGCCTAACTACCCGTGTAATTTGATCCTAACGTAAGTCTAACGTTAGACTAACTGGTTAGATATAAACACGGTTAACGTCTTACATCATGTTTGAGATGTGTCTAACAGACGTCTAACATTAGACGAAAGTGAGACAAAATGTTAGACCAACTGTCTAACGTGTTCGACTAACGTTAGACTTATGTTAGACTAATCTTCCTTACTGGGAATCGACAACGCTGTCAAATTATTTCTACACACAACATGGTTGCTACGATAGCGTAGGCGTATTGCTCGCCAGTTGACAGAGTAATCGCATGCTGTAACACGACTAATGTATAAATCAACGGTTACTAAAGTGCTAAAAAACTTTCAGCAGCGCTTAACTTTAAAGAGAAAGGTCGGTATTGAGGTAACCATGATTCTCGTTTCGTCGCGGAGAGGAAGAAAGTGATTAAAGAATTTAAGAAGAAACCGAATATCTCCGTTCGTGATGTGGCGGAAAAAAGTGAAAATGTCTCCATCGTTCGTCCAGAAAGTGAAGAAAAGTGCAGGCTTGAAATCATTCAAAGTAGGTGTTGCTCCAAATCGTAACGACAGCCAGTAACAAGAGCGCAAAATCGCGATCGAGAAAATTATATGACACTATGCTGAAGGAATACGACTGCATAATATTGGACGACGAAACATATTGCAAAGCTGACTTTAAGCAGATACCAGGACTACAGTTTTATACCTCGTTGCATAGAGGAAATGTTGCTGATCGTTTTAAGCAAAAAAAATTGTCGAAGTTCCAAAAAAATACACTCGTATGGCAGGCAATATGTGGATGCGGT